>VYXD01000225.1:2063-107840 GCA_013397195.1 Hylia prasina
TTTTTTTTTTTTTTCCCCAACCCCCCCCCACCTTGAATGTGTACCCAGGGTTAAAATTCTCTGTATGTAGATGTTTATTTTTAGGTATCATCTGTATTGCTTGCTAGTGAATGCTTAACTTTCACAGAGGGTCAGAAAAGGTCATCATTATAGTAAAGCTTTGTATAAACTAATAACTATGTCTTGGTTTCTTATTTAAAGGGAATGATATATTGCACAAAAAATACTCCAAAAATGTTCTATTGCAGAAAGACATGAAAAATGCCATAAAAATTTGGGTATTTTGAATATGCTGAATGGCATACACCCATAGACATATCAGATAATTTATATTGTATGTAATGGGAAAAAAAAAAAAAAAAAGCTTTGTTAAAGCAAAGTTAAGGTCATGCATACATCACGATTAAACTAAAGAGCAAACCTGGCTCTGGTTCTAAAAAGAAAATATTGGCATTCATGGAAATTCCCTGTTAATGCCCAATTCAAATTTTTAATATTTGAAAGTCAGGGAGTTCATTCTTTAGGTTCTGCCACCAGTGAGTATCCCTTCCTACCTGGCACTGATCTCCACCAGCCATTTAGCTCACTAGACAGAGGCCATACCTTGACTTTGCAAATCCGGAGTATCACAATCACACACGAACTTGATTCCTAGTAACTGCCTGCTTGTTCCGTGTTACCTGATATTCTTACAATCCTACCAGGAGGATGTCATGAACTGCTGGGGGCATGGAAAGCCATTTTTTTTAGCAGATCCTCTTCCAACATGTTTGGAGAAGGAATTTACAACTTTTTTTAGAAAAGAAATGGAAATGCCATCTGTGAGCAAGCTTATTTGGGACCCACAGGTCCTGAGCCTCTTCTTCTAGAAAGGGATCCTGTACTGACCTGAATCTTTCCATCCTCTTCTCTTCTATGTGTGTTGATTGGGATTTCTAAACCATTCTGGATCTTGAGGTCAAAGGCTTCAAGTTTCCAAATTACCTGCTCAGATATCTGTGTACACTGTAGCTGCATGCACTGACTTTCTGAAGGATAAAAAGTGAATTATTAGTAGCAGCTTAAGTCACAACAGCAACTAAAATATGAACATGCTTTTGTGGTCCTTGTGTGAGATGAAGGAGAGAATATGGTTCTGTGATCTGGATGAGGGTTATTTGGAGTAAGTGGAAAAAAATCATGCTGGTTGTTATAAATGAAAACCAATTAAACCGAATTTAATAATTGGAATGATAGATTTTATTGAATGACCGAGATAGTCATCAATTTCCCTGATAAGAATTACAGTGTTGAGCCCAGGAAATCGGCACCGGGTGAACTCAGGACTCTCTCTAACTGGCAGCAGGTCCCCCTGAGTTCACGAGGTGTGCTCAGCCCAGTCCATTTTTATACTCTTTTTCTGGCCCGGGGCAGAGATTCTTCCCTTTCTTTCAGATTGATGGTATTCATGGTGGTTTCTTTTCTCTGTTCCAGGTGGACAATGTCTTTTCCTGGGTGGAGGATGCATAGTGATGAGTTCTTTATTCATTGGGTCTTGTTGGACAAAGCTGTTTCGGGAAGTGACCAGATGCTTGATTGAATTTACTGGAACCCTGTCTCGGGGTGGATCTGCCCAGGTTTAGTTCGAATGGGCCATTTCTCCTCCCAGCCACAGCTCTTCTTATGCTAATGGAGTGCAGTTTCTCTGTAGCCAGGTGTAACCTTTTGTGGATACTGGATGTCCTGCCCATGTACTCATATGTTAATGAGTCTTTGTTTCCTGGTAGCCAGGCAGGGTGTGTTGCAACTCCTGCCTGCCACTGAGGCTTCAGCTTTATTTTTTTAGTTTCTATAACATATATTTTATAACTGCATGAATTAACAGATTTCATCTATAACATGGTTGAGGATTAGGGAATCCCTGGAGTTCAGTATTTATATTTGCAGGTTTAATACTGTTATGCTTGTTCAGGACATTGCTTTTGGAGAGGCTTGAATGATTAACAAGTTCGGTTTAGGCGAAATTTGGCTGAGCAGTGCTATGTCAGCTTGGAAGGAGCAGGGACAAAGGTACAAAAAGTCAAACCAAGGAGAATTATTTGGTGTAGGGCATCATTTGCACTGGAGTTACTCAGATAGAAGGAACTTCTGGAATTATATCCAGTCCTATTCTAGTCCCTCAGATTTCCCCACTCAAAAGTGTTTTATACTGCTGCAGCTGAATGCTTTTCAGAGTAATCAGACAATTTTGGAACAGTTGGACAAAGACATTTTCTGGTTTATGTTTCTGTACCAGACTGCATTAAATGTACATGACCTAGAAGAAAGCATGTTGTTCAGTGTTCCCTTTAAGGAAGGGGGGAAGAAAAATAAACCTTGTCGGTGCTGAGGATTTTAAAACACTTAGATTTAACTGACAAAAAGAAGTTATTTTTAAATGTTGCCTTTTGTGAAATCTCTAGTTTTTTCTTCAAGCTGTGTCAAGTGGCATAATAAAGTTGCCTCAGACATGAGAGGCTGTAGCAATTTCCCCCAGCTTTTCTTTTCCTTTCTATAACAGCCCTGGGCACTGTTAGTTGTGCTCATTTTGTAGCAAAGCTTCTTGCAGTGGGAGGGAAATTGTGGGAGAGCACTTGTGGAACGAGAAAATTAAAATAACAATGGAGTCATGTTGTGAGGTGCAACCTTCTGTCACTGACTCAGCACGTTCTTGTACACGTGGGTGATGGTCTGCATGACCTGTACTGACCTAGTTGACTCAATCAAAGAATTTGAAATAAAACGTTACTAAGAAGTTTGGGATTTCAAGGGTTTTAAAAAGTGTCTACAAAAATCTTGTGCACATTGGGCTGGGAAAGGAAGGAAATAAATGTAGAAGCAGGATGTGAAAGAGGAATTCAAGAGAGAATTGTAGAATAAGCATGAATACTATTTAGTATGTCTAATTTTAAAAATTGGAAATATTGGTTAGAACTAGACAAAAACTGGTTAGAACTCACAATTTTAGTATGGATCAATGTGTGAAATTTTTTACCAAGGATTAGGTTCTTCAGTTGCTTTAAATTTTAGTGGAAAGTATGGGGCAATGGATACCTTTTCTCCACACCAATTAACAGCAGAAAAAAAAAAGTTGGGGGAACATCTGGGATGCTGGGACTGTCAAGAAGGGATGCGGTATTAACAAAAGACAAGAAGCAAGCATGTGGTATAGGAAAACCCTCCTATCAGTTTGAAAACATGGTGAAACAAAGCAACAGGAGACTATTGGTTTGGGAATAGTCTTCTTATCCTGCCTCTTTAAGCATTCTGATTTTGCCCTGTCTCTCTCGGTCCTTCCTCTATTGCAGTGCTGTGTTGGTCTAACCTTAGCAGGAGGCACAGAGAGAGGCAAAGAAGAGAGTTTACCCTGTCCTGTGAAACCAGACTTTCATCTGTCCCCAATAGTCTAGAGAAACCCATAGTCCAGTGCACTGCAACAAACCTAAATTGTACTGGGAAAAGAAGATGGAAACCACACTTTCCAAGTGTCCCAGAATGAGTGTGGGTTGGCAAGGCCATACATTTTAGTACTGGCAGAGGGGTGCTCAGCCACCATCCCTATCTGAAGTTTTGGGAGAGAGGGCAGAAGGGAGGAGGAGGGAGCACAGTAAGAGCTGCAAGCTTTATATCAGCTTTGCTCCTCTGCAGCCAAAGCTGTGCTGAGCAGGAGGGCTGGGCCATGGCTGGAGGCATGCAGAGAGCTGAGCAATCCAGAGTGCTGCCATACCTAGACCTGTCCTCCACCTGCCTTTGTTAGCAGCCCACTTCCTCACCTCCATCAGCAAGACAATGCCAAGTCCTGCTGTGCCTATGCACACTGGGGGTGAGGACTGAAATCCTGAGGCATTGCACAGGGCAGTGCTAGCCAGGAAAGAGAATTTTCAATTGCACCTGTCTTCTGAAAACTTGCCAGCTTGCCTTGAGGAAATTGTCTATAGAAGCATGCACAGCACATATACACCTGTCTGCCTCCTTGTTCAGAGAGAATGTGTAGGGAAGGATGTGGGATTTGTGGGAAAGGGGAAGGAAAACATCAGTATGACTTTATCATCAAATTTGGATTAAATACAAAAATTATTCAGGTTAGGGAGAAATGCATCTTTCACCAAACTTAGACTATTGTTAGCTGTACTTAGACTCAATTCTTAGTTTGGCTGGGACATGTGAAAACATAGAGAGATAGAGAGGTGCCTGAGTTCTGTTTGTAAGGTTTCATTGCAGCTACCAGGATTAGATGTTTCTCTTTTTTTTTCTTTTTTGGAAAGGAAAAGAGAAACACTGTGAAAATCATTAGGCTTCTAAGGAAGTGCAGCTAGTGGAATACAGTTATCAGCAGATTGCATGCTTTGATTTGGTCTGAATAAGTTAGGTGCATGAAAAAAAGTGATTTACCGATTTCTCTGCAGTTTGCCTCTTTTGTGAGGTTGACTTGTGCAGTAGATGAGATTGGTTTGGAATAATCACTCTGGAAAAATAAGTTGCATCTTTAAATGGTCTCCCTTTGAAGAAACACTGTACCATGCACAAGTTGGAACTGAACTAAGGGTTCATTCTGAGTAAATCATTCTTGATTAGATGAATCCTTTAGTTTTGTGGATTAGTGACTCACAGAAGGCCATTTCTCTTCATATGATTTTTTGTTAAGCGTCCCATTTTTTGCAAATGTATTTCGATCTTGATTTTGCTTCACTGAGATCATTGCTGTTAAGGAAGCATTTGATATCTGCAACTCTAAAGTTTAAACTGGGCTGTCAGAGGCTCAGGCTACTGTTTTTTATTCTCTGAATGTAAAACAGCACATTTAAAGCTGACCTAGTATTCTGTAACATTCATGCCCTTCCCTATTCTGCATCCTTCTTCTATAAAATGGATTATAACTACATACATGTATTTCAGACTTTATACGTTCCGTGGCCCTTCCAGCCATTCCCTGGCTTCCATCCTCATCTAGAATCTTTCCCTCTGTGTTGAGTGGCCAAACAATTGCATTTATTTTCCGGGCTTTTTTGTTGTTGTTGTTGCAATGGCAAATTCTTAGACAGATACAGCAGGAACTAAAAACAGGGGCCTCCAGGACTAAATGAACTGGTTTAGCATATGGCTGAGAGTTCAGACCTTGCCAATTCCCATCCTCTACAGATTTCAACAGGGCTTTCAATTCACCAGAGGGTTTTATTCTCTCTCATCCCACTTTCAATATCATTATTCTTGGATATATCTTCATTGTCTCTGAAAATACATGTGGTCTGTTTTTATTAACAGGAGCCTTGCACCACAGGTGCCTTACACCACATCTGCCCTTGTGTATTTCTGTGGTGAATTGACCCTGGCTGCATGCCAGATGCCCACCAAAGCAATTTTGTCAGCTGGAAAGCTCCTTCCTCAGTTGGATAGGGAAGAGAAAATATAAGGAAATTATGATGGTTGAGATAAGAACAGGGAGAGAACATTCACCGCTTACTGTAAGGCAAAGCAGACTCAACTTAGGGAAATCAGTCTAATTTATCAGCAATCAAAACTGGATAAGGTAATGAGAAAACCAAATCTTAAAAACAATTTATTTCCACCTTTCCCTTCTTCCTGTCCGTAACTGCACTCCCAAATCCACTACTTCCTCCCTACCAGTGGCTCAGGGGAGCCAGGACTGGGGGCTGTGGTCAGTTCGTCACATGCTCTGTGTGCTGCTCCTTCCTCCTAAACAGAACAATCCTGCTCCAGCATGGGACCCCTCCTACAGCAGACAACCCTCCACAAACTGGCACAGGTCCTTTCCACAGGACGCAGTCCTTCAGGCACAGGCTGCTCCAGCACAGATCCCCTACGGGGTCACAAGTCCAGCCAGCAAAACCTGCTCCAGCAAGGGCTCCTCTCTCTGAGAGGTCACAGGTCCTGCCAGGACCCTGCTCAAGTGTGGGCTTCCCATGGAGTCACAGCCTCCTTTAGACATTCACCTGCTCTGGTGTGGGGTCCTGCCTAGGCCACAGGTGGATCTCTGCATCCCATGGACCCCCATGGCTGCAGGGGCACAGCTGCCTCACCATGGGCTGCAGCATGGGCTGCAGGGGAATCTCAGCTCTGGTACCTGGAGCAGCTCCTGCCTCTTCTTCTCCACTGATCTGGGTGTGCATGTTTCTCTCACAGATTCTCACTCCTCTCTTCTGCTGCAGTTGTGCAATATTTTCTCCCCTTTTTAGCTAAATTATTCCAGAGACACTACCTTTGTCAGTGAGGGGCTCAGCCTTGACCAATGGCAGGTCCATCTTGTCTGGCACAGAAGCCAACCTTGTGGTCCCCCTACTACTAAAACCTTGTCGTGCAAACCAAATAGAATTTGACATTACAGCAGTCTAATGGGGCATTTGAGGCTGGGGGTGCTGGTTAAGAGCAGCTGAACATGAGCCAGATGTGCCCAGGTGGCCAAGCAGGCCAATGGCATCCTGGCTGTGTCAGCAATAGTGCAGCCAGCAGGACCAGATTGTCCCCCTGTACTCAGCACTGGTGAGGCCACACCTTGAACCTCTAGACACATTCCACTCTCCCCCCTGGGCAGTGGAATGTGTCCAGAGAAGGGCAGTGGAGCTGGTGAAAGGTCTGGGGTTCTTATGAGGAGCAGCTGAGGAAGCTGGGGGTGTTTCTCCTGGAAAAAAAGGGGGTCAAGGGGCACCTTATCACTCTCCTCAGCCACCTGAAAAGAGGCTGTAACCAGTTGGGGATCAGTCTCCTGTCCCAAGTAACAAGCAATAGCACAAGAGGAAAGGGTCTCAGATTGCACCAAGGGAGGTATAAATTGGACATTAAGAAAAAATTCTTCACTGAAAGGTTTTTCAAGCATTAGAACAGGCTGCCCAGGGAAATGGTGGAATCACCATCCCTGGAGGTGTTTGAAAGATGCTTGGGTCTTAGTGCTTAGGGATATGATTTAATGTTGGACTTGGCAGTGCTGGCTTAATGGCTGCACTTGATGGTCCTAAAAAGTTCTTTTCCAATCTAAAAGATTCTATGAGTCTATTCTATATGTGATTTTATGATATTCTGGTTGTCTCTTAAAGAAAAGAAAATTATGAGACATTTTTCTAAGACAAGATTCACCCTTTGTGCCAGAAGGTGAAAGTTGACCTTTGGATGCTGGAAACTTCATCCACAAATAACATTCATATTGTATTTTCCCATGAACAGGTTTTCCCTATTTGGAAAAAAAATCTTTTCTATCTCAGTATTTTCTGAATTTATACAGTTCTTTTGTTAATGTAAAAGCTTTAGCAGGAGCTCACACACTCTAGTGTAAACACTCAGTGCAAGTGAGGACCAGAGGTGTATGCTTCTATGAAACTGCCCTCTTCAGTTTTCACTTTATCAAATAAATTAAAGGTGCTTCATCTATACTTATAAGTACATCATTACTTCTAAGTGCTATATTATTATTATCGAAGTGTTCTTACACTGTCACAGAAAGACCTTGACATGCTGTAAATAACTTTGCCTCTCGCTTTGATACTACATAGACTCCTGCAATTGTGTTTATTGTCTGCAGGCATTATGGAAACCTAATATGAAAGAAGTGGAGAGCTCACACTCAAAATGAATGGATATACATTCTCTTTCTATTTAAGCTGATTTGCTACCTCAAGGAATGTTTGATACATCATCTTGGGCTTTAGGACTGAAAAGGCAGAAAAGGAAAGGAAAAAAAGCCCATAAACTGAGACTTTCTGAGCTTATTTTTCTTCACCACTACTTCAGTAAAAGAAGGAGAAGCAAAGTATTATGGAGGTAGCAGTGGCTGAACTTCAAAAGCTTCTTAGGTACAGGGTGGATGTTTAATTATCCACTCTTGTGGAGGAAACCCTCTGATCACTAATCTTGTACTAAACTCTCATATGTGTTTTGGTAGTCGCTGTCTGTAGCTGGGCAAGACAGCCTGCAAAAAGCATTTGAAATATAACAGTAATTTAGTATTTTGGTGTCCACTACCAGAGCAGAGAGACAATTAAACAGAAGTTACACCACACAAATGACACAATAGTAGATCAAACTGCAAGGTACACTAAATATCAAATTTAATCTGTGAATAGAGTCTTTAGCTCTAAACAAAAATCTGTGGCAGCAGAAGAAAGAATGCTCATAACCGTGAATGTCTAACTAGGGGACAAAATAAAGAATGGACAAATACATAGCCACATCACCATCCACAAAGGTCTGAAAACTTTTCTTGGTGAAAAAAGCTTCTTCCTCACATTGAAACTTGCATCTCTTCACACAACTGCAGTCAGAGACTTGATGATGCCTGTAAGAGCCTTTCTTGTACTGCATACTGTTTGCAAATGAGACAGGTATATGGGAAAACAATGACATAAAATCCCAAGAAAGAGAGTTTGCATTATTTCCAGCAACCAGAACATTTTCACAAGATATTCTATAATAATCTGTAGGTTATAATGGAATAACTTTCCGGCTATTAAGAAATCAGATATTTATACAGAGTGACACAAAATCCTTGAACTTGTTTCTTTCACCAGCCATTGTAGCCATCTCCTCCTGTTAATGGCTGAGTTTCTGTTATAACCGTTCCCATATTTTTGCTTCCATATAAACCAGATGTTGAGAGAAAAAGACTGAAAATAACATCAGCATTAGCTGTAAGAGAAATACCCATGCTGGCTTTATATATAAAGCCACCCTCCCCACTACATCAAGAAAAGGCTACATTTACAACTGACTGTGATTAAAATACCCAAATGGATATATAGAGAATATGAAAGAAGTTGCTTATAGTGACTTCTAGCTGCCACCTCTAGAATAACTTTCCAGTATAAGAATCATGTACAAAACCTCCAGGCAATTAGTTTTCTAATGAAGCTTGATACATACAAGAACAGGATTATACAGCTTCACTGCTTGTAACTGGGGGCCTGCTGATGACCTGAAGGATCCCTTCTGGTGCTGTATCCTAATTTGCAACTAGGTTTGTGTCTGCTCAGATAGCAGAGCCAACCCAGGGCTTGAAACGTTGGCTGGTTCAGATCTGTTTTCCTTTCTTAAACAGCAGTTGCAGATTTTTTGTTGTTACTGAGATGTGAGCCAGAAAGAAGTCCCCTTAGGAAAAAGGCCACTGTGCTTTTACTTCTGTTTTACTTACTGTGTCTGTGGGCAAAGCTGCTCCTAGAATATCCTTTATTGAAATGTACTGATTTATTAGATTATATATTGGATTGAAGTTTAAGAAGCATAATTAGCTTAATCCCTATGTATCCACCTTTAAATGCTGTGCCTATCACAAGGGTATCTGCAAACTTTGGTAACTGAGTTGCAAGCTAGAAATCATCATCAAAAATGCTGACTTTGACTTGTCACTCCAAAAGATGCCAGCAGTTTATTGGGATGTTTGTCTGAGGAAAACCTGAGTGATATCTCCTACTAATTAATGTATAGAACAAAACTTTATTTCTATGCAAATTGAGGATCATTTGCTTTCAAAAGTAAATATGCCTGAGCTACACTGAAAGTAGCTGGAGTTTGTGGTCACATCAAACAGAAAAAAATTATGCTGGTCAGAGGCATATTGATCACACTAAACAAATATCTAAATTATTGCCTTTTTCAGAGACAAGATTTTAATTCCATGCATTAATGAGGTACAAATCTCTGTTCCAAAAGACTGTAATGACTTCTACTGTAATGCCTGCCTGCTGGGGTGGCTGTTTTTTCAGGGGATTGAACAAGGTAGAGTGCAAACTTCTGCATGGCCTTCATAGGTCTATGGAAAATAATTTCAAATTTCAATGGCAATGCACATTATATGATCACTACCACCTAGGCAATGACATTAGTTGCCATAGTAACCTCAGGTTGCATCATTAAGAATTTTAAATGTTGACAGTTGGGAAGCATAGCTTGAAACACTGGGAGAAGAGCAGGAAGGAGGCAGGTTTGACAGAAGTGTACAAAGCAACCAGGGGCATGAGCACTTTCTATTGTGCCAAGCCTGGACAGGGAACAATGGAGGTAACAATGGTATGGATATATCAAGTGTCTTTTCTGTTTACTTCCCAGATCATTGAAACAATGGGGGGGAAAAGCTGTTTTCCATCTTTTTTATTCCTCTCTTTTTCTAGGGGGAAAGAAAAAAAAAAAAAAAAAGAGAGAGAGAGAGAGAGGCAACATGTCCATTTGAAGCTGGTTTCTGATGATCTCATTTTGTATTTTAGACAAGCTGGAAGAACATGTGTGTCTGGCTGGGGAACCACGTCTGACTTCTCTGGACATGGTTTTTTTCAGAACTTGGTTATTCTGAGTCACAAATCATTTGCAGTGGTGTTGCTTTTTTGATTCTGATCACATTAAACTCTCCTTTAAGCAGGGCATTTACACCATTTCCTTTGCCACAGCATAATGTGGACTAGTAAGTGTCAGGAATATCCAACTGTCATTTAATATAAGCCATCTCTCCATCAAATCTCTCTTCAGCCACTAATTCACACAAGCTACTCAGCTTTTAGAAGTACATTCCATCTAAACTATAAATGAGCAGATCCAAAGGATTTGTGATTTCTTTTCAGACATATGCCCATTTGATCCCTCATTCCAAAATTCTGCTTTTTCCAGTGGTTTTGTGATGAATAGAGGGGAATTCCAAGATGAGAACCAGAGGAGCTGAATGAGGAGCTGGTGTTGCAGTGTTCAGACCCTTATTATACCCTGTCCCTCCTGGCTTTTTTTTTTCCTGTAGAACTCAATAGCTGTTAGTAACAAACTGACTTCAGAAAAGTATACTGGAACTTGAATATTTGTCCAGGAAAACCCTGAAAGAGGTCAAGTGCAGCAGGAAAGTTTCATGTTTTCATTCTTAAGTTACTTGGCAAACATGAATGTGATTGTATTTGAATGCTGTATTAAACATGTGTAGGAATATCCAAGTTCCAAACAGAATTTCTGGATGAAGTATGAACAGCTCTCATAGTTTTCCAGGATATGTCATACAGAATGTACTTTAATTCCTCCTTTTTTTTTTTTTTTTTTCCCCCTGCATCTTTTTTTTCTATCTGTGTTCCAAGTAGCTGTCTGTTTTGGTGATAAGAACCTCTTACGTCACCTACCCCTAAAACTTTCCACATGACAAGGGACAGCAACATCAACACATTAAAAAGTCACAAGCTCCACAACTGTACTGGCTATAATAAAATAACTAGTACTTAAAATACATCAACAAAATATCTTCCACGAACCTCCTGATGTTATAACATTACCTTCTGTATGAAGAGTTGGCAAGAACAGCTGTTTGAGGTGCAAATGTCAAACTCCCATGCCACGTCCCCAAATCACTTAGAGGCAAAGCTCTCCAAGTGCATCAGTGTCTGCAGGAAAGTTTCAGCACTCTGCCAGCCTTGCTCAGAGCTGACTCTAGCCCATTAATGTAAACTACTTTTAACCATACTTTCGTCTTGGCTTGAGCAAAACAATGCTCACATTCCTTTACCAACTCCTATAAAAACTGGGCCCTTCTGCTAAAGATTTATGGTGAAAGACACACCCTCCCCTGAGATGTCTGCACAAGTGTTTCCTGTAACCACCACTAGTCATTTGTAGTCATTCACACAGCTGAAGTCACACTTTATTTTGATGCTTTAGAATTATAAAATATAAATTTCCACCCTTGATTTATCACTAATTTGGGATATAAGAATCCAAATGGGACATTAGACAAGCCTATTAGTGCAAAGCCTAGCTGCTATGAAATGGCTATTAGAGATTACCTCTAAAATATATTTTACAGCAGATACGCTCATCTTGTTGTTGAATAATCAATGGCTGCACCTCTGTGTTAAATTTATTAGCATATCTACAAGGTGCAAGTGAACTTTCATTATAGAAAAATGTACTGGATGGCTATTTTCAAATTAAGAATAATCACATGGTGAGATATATTAAGCAAAATGGAATTGATATTAGCACTGATGTGTCACATACACTGCTATTGGGTTTTGCATTTGAAAGTGTATTCCTTTGCTGTTGGTTGAGGTTTTTATAAACACACTAAATTGGCTGACAAGCATATGCATTTCTGTGAGTCCTAATAAATGATAAAATCTTCCCTACTCAAAGTAATTCTTAACTTTGGGTGTTTGCAAATAAACTATACACAACTGAATCAGAAAATCAGGAATTTTGTGCAATTCCTCACAGACAAACAGACTTATTGTGACTAAGTCAACATCTTCTACCATAGGCACAAATGTGCAAGTTCACTTTAATAATTGAGGGCTTAATTGAAATTGTTCAGATTAAAGGCTAAGGAGTAAAGCAATCCTGTCAATTGTTTGCTGTTAATAATGACTAATGTTTACCATGGAAGTGTAACACACTGAATGAAGATGTGTTTCTCATCAGATTCTGCTTAAAAACTCTACCAGTCTCTTGCAAGAAAGTGCTTACAAAGAATGGCCACATCAGTGTGTCTCTTGTGCCCATTCCAACAACCCCCTAGGCTATGCACAGCATCCTTCTGTGAGCTTTCCAAGCCTCTCATGTCCAGGAATTGTGACTCACATGTCAGCACTGTCCTAAGCGTGGTTCACAACAGCCATATCCAAAGGCCAGAGGAAAGTGGTCCTTCAGCTGGCTGTGCTGAGCCCACTGCACAGGCACATGGCCTTACCTCACCCCATGGACCCTGGCAAGGCAGGTCTCTGGACCTGAGTCCCATCATCCATGCACTGAAGCAAGCAGCTGGGACAAGGAAGTATCCTAGAAGAACTCCTAGATACATTTCACATGAATAGGCAGGAGGTTTCCCGGTGGGCTTAGTCAGCAACGACTCTGTGGTGTGAGTCAGACCTGTGTCTGAAGGGATGCAAATAACTGTTGATGGTCTACACATCAGATTCCTCGTTCTTCAGTTTTGTTGTATGGCAGTGGTTCTTCCACACTTTGAGGAAGTGTAGATTAGACTTCAGAGTCCACTCTGTCAGGACCTCTCTCCCTTGCTGCTTGCAAGTGATAACAGGAAAGCAGCAGCAAAGCAGTGAGGTGTGGGGTGGGTCTTTTTGGGGGGTGGGAGGATAGAGTGTGATATCTATATTGCTGCTATTCATGGGACTTCTAAAACCAGTAAGAACACCCCTTCCAGGAGCCCCTGTACATGTTTCCTACTTGTTCAGATTTAAGATGTCCTTCTTTGGTGTTTTTACAGCATCTAGCACAATGAGATCTCACCTGATGGACCGTAACCCCTGGTCTGTGGGCATGTAACTCGAGGACAAGTAGATCCTTGAGCTGAGGTTCATGCACAGTGTTGTTACTTGCACCATTTCCATTACAGGGACCACGTCCAGAGAGCCTGAAGGCACTCCATGTAGAAGGACTCTGCTTCTCAGTCTCATATGTCACTCCTGTGACATTTTCTACAGTAGTCAGTGATGCCAAGCTGATCTTCTGGGTATCACAAAAAGACTTTGAACTGAGAGCATTCAAAAGACACAGGAAGGGAGTTGAGAATGCAACTCCTTGTGGGCACTGTGGTTACTGAGGTAATGCTGGATACAGGATTCACCAGGAGGCAAGCTCTGCTGGCAGTTCGTCTGGCCTGTGGATATCAGTGTCATAGACTGGGTGGAGGATGTCAAACTATCTCAAGAAACAGAGACATTGCAGAAGACAGAAGCCTCATATACACACATATATCATTCACTGAAAAATCAGCCAAGTCAAATCCTCCAGTACTACTGCTGTCTGTGTCAAATGGGACACTGGACCATTTGACATCAAGATCGGACTTGATCGTTTTTTCTATTTTTTGAGACTTAGAGGGCCTACCATGTTTTACAGAGTTCTTCCTTCCTCTGGAGGAATTATCATTTAAGAACAACCAAGTCTCACATTTGACCTATGAAACCACTATCCTAGTATCATAATTCTAAAGATACAAATGCATAACCTCATGATAGACAGCTAGAGCAGTCACTACAAGCAGATTTGGTTACCAGTGAATATTCTCCATTGTCTGTGTTCATTTCCTAGACATATATGAGACTAATTCCTTTGTCCTCTCTCATGGAACTTTATTTATGAAAACAAAATGTAAATGGCAGGATTATCAAGTCACAGATTTCAATTCAGCCTTCCCTCTTTTTTTCAGGAAAAACAGAAGTGCATGTTCATTTATGACATGTCTCAGTTTTTGTTCATGTACCCCAGTCTGCTGGTTCACCTCTACATAAATACATGGCTCTAAATAAGTATCATGGCTGACATGAGTGCCAAAATCATGGAGAGTGACAAAGGAGGGTAAGGAATGTTCATGGTGACCCATGGAATCAGGCTGAAGACCAGGAAGCTCCTGCAGGGGAGCATCTTGTGAAGCCATGCTCCATTAAGGCACAGTGGGTGTAACAGGGTTCTGAAATCTGGGATTAAGTTTGTGGTAGAATGAATGATGCAGGAGAATGATGACTTTCCAGATCTTTTTTGTACAGGCTAAACTGTGGTCTTGATGGTGTGATGTAACAGAGAAGTATAGAGGCACCAGCAGCAGCTGAATTCTCTGAACAGACTTGGTGTTGGGCCCTGACACAAGGACTGGAGAACTGGTTCAGTGCTCTAGTACAAAGGGCACTAATATAAATATAAAAATGCTGTGGTAGGAGAATAAATGCTAAATGTTATCTGAGGTGTATGGCTGACCCTGCCCTGACAGGCACTCCTGAAACCATCTCTCCAGGCAGGAGAACTCTTGTACTTGGCTCTGCCTTGGGAAGACAGTTCAGTTCTCACACTAGTTGTTTTTTTTTTTAAACTGTTTTTCACTGTTAATGAAAGTGCTTTCCTAGGGTGCAAAGAGTACAAGGCAACAGGACATAATAACATGTATTAGCAGCCTCTGATATTAATAGTACAGATTGTCACATGATACGACAGTGATTAAAGTGGGCATGGATGGAGGTCTCCCTTTCTTCTGGGAGGCACTGTTCCCCTTTGCAAACAGAAAATAAACACAGCCCTTCCAGAGCATAAATGCCAATAACTGTGAAATTTTGATTAAATAATAGATATGTGTTCAGAAGCACTTTTTATAGTATGTGATTAAGAAAGATAACTAGACATCCTTACAGCTATAATGATAATAATTACTGCAATGTATAAAGTGCAGAATATGACACTGGAAAGGCCACTATTAACCTTTCCAAGGATTATTTTTGTTGTGGTTTTGACACCAAGGACAGCAGTGTTCAGAGAACTAAATAAAACTATAGCTGTGACAGTTCTTTCCAGGCACTCTCTGGTATGTTGAAAAGGAGGCGTAGAGGGGAGTGAAATACCTTCTATTCAAAACAGGTGTTTGTTTAATATCTAACATCTGTGTACTCTTAGAAAAACTGTTTTGCTAAGACTTCTGCAACTCTTGGTAATTCAGAAAACTGACAACAGTGTTTCCCTGTTTAAAATAAGCTATAAATAACAGCTCCATGCCCAGAACCAAAGGCTTTTTTACTCCTAGCAAGCAAATTTGCTGTCTCCAAAGTGCGATGTCACGTTGTCCAGCAAATCACATCCATTATCGGGTAACGCTAATCTGTGAATTCCATGTTATGACATCTCTGTGCCTTGCAGCTCCGGTGGAGAATTACAGACCAAACACCACTGTTCACAAAAACTGAACTGCTATTTTAGATCCTACCAGAATTACTTGGTGTGGAAGGGCTGGGTAAGTAGGTTGGGAAAGGCAGGAGAGATTGGCTGTTTTGGCATCAGGTTTTCCAGTAATAAAAGGGAGAGTGGGTGAATTCCAGGAGTCTAAACATGAGTCAGAGCAGAACATGTGAATAGAATGAATAAGTAGTATTGGTAAAAATCCCCTCAAATTTCCCGTAACTGGAAAAGGGGAGTTGGCTCTGGAGCTTTGTAATTCACCTATCTGTAATACAGTCTGGTCTCTGTACATCAGTCAAGCTACAAACAGGCCACTGATGTTCAGTTCTGCTTTCTATATGATAAAAAAGTCCCTATTAGTCAGAGTCTCCACAGATGCAAAAATTATTTTGTATGAAGGCAAGAGGATGCCATTATTTTAAATGATGGCATTGCAATGTAATAGATGGTGTGAAAGAAGACTGTAAATTCTGGGTCACTGCTCTCTGTAGAGGCCCTCAAATAACATAAGCAATCCAGTAGACCAAGCTGCTCAGAATACTGTTTTTTAAACACTCTAATTAAATCATATTGAAGTAAATTCAGCTAAGCCAAGATTTCTTCAACAATTTATTATTGAAAACACAATTAGCTGGAGGCATTTGGAGGAGTTTTGTGAAATCAAAGGCTGCATTGCAACTGAGAGTAAGTTCTCCAACCATCAACTCATTAGTAGCAAAAAATGGATGTGCTGCTCCAAGGCACCAAATCAGAAGTAAAAGTAGGGAACTTGTTTCTGTGATTTCAAGAAGAAATTCTATATGTTAGAATATTTTCAAGCTGCTGTTACCACTTCCCTAACTTCATTCTTAAAGCTGAAACTCTGACCCCTTATACCCAAAATTGTTGGTCTTTGGAATGGAGTAAGGAGTTAATGATACAGCTGTTGGGTTCAAATCCTTTTTGGCAAGAGAATTGAGTTTTCAGAGCTGATTTTTCAGGATCATTTTCCTGACTCTAATTTCTCTCAATTTCACTATGATTTCTCATGTTACTCACATTCTGCATTTTTCTGGATGCATCAGAAATAGCTGTTACTGGAATAAGGCCATGTTAGCCAAACTCAGGCCATAAGAAAGAAACCTGCTGCTCTCATCCATGCCACCCTGGCAACCATGTACTCTGGCAGCATGACTTCTCTGTGAAAGGAGCTGAGAGTTCAGTCCACAATAGCTGCTGAAAGGAGCAAATAGCAGAGGCAGCAAAATGTTCTTTAACCAGCAGAGCAGGGCCTGACACTCTCTGCAGGAGAGAGTAGCTGCATAGGCACAAAGGAAAAGCAATTTTACATTAAATATCTGTGGGTAGTGAGGACTGAAACCACCATTCCCATGTTAAGGCTGTAAGAGTGCTCCAAATATCCATGATCCCATGATACTTTTGTCCTAATAACAAGAAAATTTAAACTCAACTGACCCTTAGTATCTGAACCTCAATTTTTTTCCATGCCTACAGCTGAGAATGTAAAGTAAATCTTGTCTATGTAGACATGGATCCTACTTCATTGAAGGTTATGAATTCTCTTCTGTGCTGCTTCCTTTCCTGTATTACATTGAAAGCAGAGGTAACAGGATTAAGGAATTTTGCCTTCCCACCTTTAGATGCTCTTAAATAAATCATCCCAGAAGAAAAACGTGTTCAGTACTTTACTTTAAAGTCCTACTAACTTTCACTGTTATTTGCTTTCAGAATAGATGTAGAAATGTAAATGTAATTTAAGGAACTCATAAGACTGCCTCAAATGACTGAGTAGGAAGTACTAGAAATCACAGGCAAGGCCTGATAAGGCTACATTTATTTAATTGATGCACTAAGTTCTCTTATTGAATTCCAGCTTAGCATCAACTTTGGGGTCGCAGCATTATAGGATTTATCTTAGTCTGATTTGCCAAGGAAATTATAGTTCAAGTGTTTGTAGGCTCATTCCTCTTTATGACATGGTAACTTAGTGGTCAGTTTCAAGCAAAATTACTTAAAAGGTCCTATCAACTGTACTGACTCTCAGTGAGTTCTGTGGAAATAGTTGATCAGAGGGAGGAACAGCACTCGTGCATATTCCAATAGGACATAACAGGACTGTCCTCCCACCAAAGGACAGACACTTTTTACTGCCATGAGCGTGTGGGCTTCCCTTGCTGGTTTGGGTTGTGCTGTGAAGCCTTGTGGGAATCTCTAACACACTCAATTCTCTGGTTTGGTGGGCTTTGCACATTTAAGCAGCCCCCTGCTACTACCCAGGGCTCTGGGTATTTCCCTGTAATTTATACATGGAATCAGGATGAAGCAAGAAAAGACATCAAGATCTGAAATTACAGATCCTGTTGCAGGGGAAAAGGATATATTAACCTTTAAAAGTCCTGCAGAAACATGGTATCTTATAGAATGCACCGTGGATGTGGAAAGTTATGAATTACATAGTTTAGCAAATATACATATATGAAACTTATTTTTCTGTCACTGATGGTGATGATTACATTAGGCACTTATGAAATGGCCCTCACCAAATCATCCTTGCCTATTTGCAGAGGTGCTTCACAGCTTTCAGATGATACAAGTCATATTTAGGGGCCAGCTGAAGTAAGCTGAACAAACCAGATTTATGGCATGGATTGGATACTGAGCTCTTCTGAATTTCACTGCTCACACGCACATAAGGTGCCTGACAAAGAATTTTTTGATATTTCACAATGAATGCATCACTTTTCACCGATACAATAAGAACAAGGAAACTGCTCTGATGTCTGAGAGTGAAACATCCAATAAGCAGTTAAGAAACTTCTAAGAGCACATCTATAAACTTTAGGCAGCCACATAAAAGGAACAGCCTGAGCAACAAAGAGTAAAAATTAGCCTGGAATTATTTTCATGTCCTCACTAGTCTCAGTTCTGACCCCCCGGAAGCTGCTAGAAATATTGTCACTGGCAGTACTGAAACATGAGAAGACTTCAAGCTGCTCTTGAAATATTACTAGTGATTTCCTGATGTGAACTCCCTGACTTCATAGACAGCAATAGAATTTGGTCATGTGAGTGTAAGCTACACTTAAAATTTCTAATTGTGAGATATGTCTGGAAAACCATACATCCACATATGTACATAGAGGTGTATATCTCAATTAGTAATGGAAAAATTTGGTTTTTGGAAACGTTCAGCATGGTAAGACTTTTCTGTCTCCTTTATCAAATGCTAAAATGTCCACATAAAATAGATCAGGTTATGCCAGGATGTGGCATTTCCAAGACATTATACAGGTGTTTTCCCTGGGCAGAAAATGGGGTGGAACAGTGGCCATGCCTATTCTTTGCTACTCCTCAGGTCAAATTTTAATCCCTGAAAGCATGTTGTGCTGGCAGCACTGTTGTTGGAAAGACTGCTGTAACAGGATTTCCATGTTTAGTGGAAAGGTTTTTAGTTGTCTAATTCCAAAAGTTTAAGATCTCAAGATCCAAATAACCAGATGAGCACTACTGTGTATGAAGCATGTAAATGATATGTAAAATAATTTGGGCAATATTTTCTTGCTAGAAAAGTGTGGTGGTTTAAACCCAACTGGCAAAGAAAAGCATCCCACAGCTGCTTGCTTACCTACCCTCATCCTGCTGGGAGGAAGAAAAAAAGTGAGAAAACTCAAGGATTGAAATAAAAGCAATTAAAGAATAGAAATAAATAATTATCATAGCAATAATAATAATATTAATAATCATAATAAAAGTTAATTATACAATATAATAATATAATGAATAATAAAATAATAGTAATGAAAAGGAAAATAACACAGAGAGAAATAAAGCCCAAGAAAGACAAGTGATGCAAATGAAAACAATTGGTCATCACCAACGGGCTGATGCCCAGACAGACCCTCAGCAGTAGTCCCCACCTGACCTTCCCTATAGATTTGTTACTGAGCATGGCATCATTTGGTGTGGGATATTCTTTTGGTCAGTTTGGGTCAGCCATCCCAGCTGTGTCCCCTCCCAAATCCTTGTGCACCCCCAGCCCACTTGCTGGGGGGATGAGAGGGAGAAAATTCTTGGCTTTGTACAAGCTCTGCTCAGAAAGAACTAAAACATCCCTGTATTACCAACAGTTTCCAGCACAAATCCATAGCACAGCCTCCATGCCAGCTACTGTGAAGAAAATTAACTCTACCCCACAAAAAAGCAGCCAAAATTTCACAACTCCCTTTTGTGAACTCCAACAAAATTGTTAAAAAATTATATTGTTGTAAAAAAGGCCATAATTGNCTGGGAGGAAGAAAAAAAGTGAGAAAACTCAAGGATTGAAATAAAAGCAATTAAAGAATAGAAATAAATAATTATCATAGCAATAATAATAATATTAATAATCATAATAAAAGTTAATTATACAATATAATAATATAATGAATAATAAAATAATAGTAATGAAAAGGAAAATAACACAGAGAGAAATAAAGCCCAAGAAAGACAAGTGATGCAAATGAAAACAATTGGTCATCACCAACGGGCTGATGCCCAGACAGACCCTCAGCAGTAGTCCCCACCTGACCTTCCCTATAGATTTGTTACTGAGCATGGCATCATTTGGTGTGGGATATTCTTTTGGTCAGTTTGGGTCAGCCATCCCAGCTGTGTCCCCTCCCAAATCCTTGTGCACCCCCAGCCCACTTGCTGGGGGGATGAGAGGGAGAAAATTCTTGGCTTTGTACAAGCTCTGCTCAGAAAGAACTAAAACATCCCTGTATTACCAACAGTTTCCAGCACAAATCCATAGCACAGCCTCCATGCCAGCTACTGTGAAGAAAATTAACTCTACCCCACAAAAAAGCAGCCAAAATTTCACAACTCCCTTTTGTGAACTCCAACAAAATTGTTAAAAAATTATATTGTTGTAAAAAAGGCCATAATTGTTCTTGATTTGTGAGTTTGCCAACTTTAGGTCCCCAAGTCATTGACAGGACACCTCTCCTTTTGCACAGCAGAAGCCACAAGCTGCACAGGTGCTCTGATATCCATGACTTCCTTTTTCACCCAACACACCCTTACCAGGACACTTTGCACATGTGCTCAGAGATGTTAGATGTTGTGATATTAGACAGGATTTTTCTAATACATGTACAGGATATATTTCCTAATACGTAGAGGAGTGTATAAACACTGTCCCTTATGTTCATGGTTTTCTGCATAATAACAGACAGTAAGTACTGCCTGGGTGTATTGATGCAGCTTTTTAACAAAATTGAAACTGAAAACCCTCTGACCTGAACCACAGTTCTGGAGATAGTTTGGATACCCCCAGAGCACTTGGGTGTTTGCTTGGAACAGTCCTGGACACTTGACTGTGTGAGATTCCAAAAAAATAACATAGCATCAAACTGACTTAATATTTCCATTGGGGACCTGCTGCTCCCTTGTCTAAGATATCTGTAACAAAACAACACCATCAACAACAACAAAACCCTACCCAAAAAAAGTCCTGCAGGGATGACTAAGTTGCATTAGTCCTCCCAGAGGTATAACGTATACAAATCAAATCAAAATATAAATCATTCCACCCTGTTGTGGGGTTTATGCACAGTTTCTTTTAATAAAATATGCAAATATTTTGCAGTAAATTGATTTCCCAGTTTCAGTTCTCTTATCTTCATATTTATTATTCATGATTCTTCTACTCCCCTACTTGAGCAGATAAAAAAGAGGGGAAAAAAAAGAGGGGAAAAAAGCTGTGTAGAGTTCACTTGCTTTTAGGAACTAGCTTTATTATTGTTATTATTAGCACAATTTTATACTCCTAGGAGTGAAAGATAAATGTAGATATTACTTCTAATCTCAACCAAAGCTAAGAGGTAATACAATGACACTCTTTAATGCAAATCACTGCAATAAATGACTACATAGCCCAAGTGTTCTGCTGCATTACAAATTGTAATGAAAGTTTGAATTGCTGAGCAAAATGACTGTTGTTTAACCTGTGACCAAGCTGGATGGTATCAGTTCTGTTGTTAAAGGTGTACACACCATGACTGTACAGGAAATAAACCCAGATATTTCAGATATCTAAAGTTGTTGCAAATAGGCTTTCTGGTTAAAAAAGTGAATTGCTGGTCAGTTTTCTGTTGCATTAGCTGATGTGTGCAGTTGCTGTTTCCCATCACTCTGTGGTTAACAAGCTCTGCAGCATGGAATCAAAACTGATCAAACATGGGTGCACAGTTCTGGTTGCTGGTGCTGGAGGTCTCTGTGGGGATAAAGGACAGAGAGATGAGGGAACCAGCAAAGGTCAGGGCAGCAGAGCAGGCACAGCTCATCACATGCCAAGAGAAGGTCAAAGACAAAGTCAAAAGGAGGGAGAATGAGACTCCAAAACCAAACAAGTGTTGGGTTTCACTCCTGTATAGAGAAGATTCTGTCACAGTACAGGTATAAATTATTACAAGCATATGCTCCAAGTAAGCTCCATTTTCCTGCTACTTTCAATTTAATTAGGTATAATGATTTCTTTCCATTAAGATCCTCAGTGGATTACAGGTCTCATTTTTAAAAATGTGTCTGAGATTTAGCAATCCAATTGCTTTTTGAAGGATTTAAAATTTTATTCCTTTATGAATGAAGAATCAGACCTGTAAATATTCCAGTAGGAATCACCATTGAGTAACAAGCCCTAGAGGAAAAGAAAGATTTTTTGCAGATATTCAAGGTTTGTTGGACTGGCTGAAGAATTGAACTACATTTTGTTCTGATAGTACATAGCTTTACAGGAGTTTGGGTGACTATAACCATGAATTTTGATCTTCATAGAAACAACACACTCATCTAAAAATTCCTCAGAAGAAAAATTCCCAACAAGACCCTAAGGTGGGCTATTTGTGAGAAGAGGGTTCTGCAAGGTTTGGCCCAAAGCGCTGAAGATCAAATTCTCTCTCAAGTCAAAGAAATTGTGTCAGCACACAATCTGGCCTTAGGTATAAGCAGTGAAAGAGACTGCATTGCAACTGCATTGGCATTGCAAATCAGATGGGGAAAGAAGGAAAATTCACAGAAAGACCTTAGATTTCTTTCTAATTATTCCATTTCTTCTCTGCTTAAAAAAACAAAAAAAAACAAAAAAAAAACGTTTTTCTCTGCACTTCAGACTCACCTTCCACCTGGCATAAATCCCTGCTTTAAATGGAATTAAACTAATGTGATGACATGAAAAGTTGCACTCCTATCTCCAGAAAAGACTTGCAGGTTTATTCAACAGTAGAAAAATCTTCTTTGTAGGCTGAAAAGAAGTTATTTTCTGCAGGCAGGTTTCTCAATGTTTACTTTCTTGACAAGCAAATAAGATGGTTTTTCATCAGAGAACCTGACACATTATTAGAAATTATGATTGGCCATCTGTTTGTTCTCTTCAGTCTCACTCGTGATGCTCCCAAGGTTTGTCTTCTCTGCTTTGGTGCATGCCAGGACCTAAAGCAGAGGTCAGGCATGGCAATGGGTCAGGGTGGAAGGGGGTGCAGGCTTCTGGATTTCTTACTGCAGTCAACAGTTATTCACTGCTGCTTGGTTACATCCAGTACAGTACTTTTTTATTATTATTTTATTAAGATGTAAATTAAATCTAAAAAACTCTGAGAAAGAAAAGTCTGCTTGAAAAAGTTTGTTCATGTTGCAGAGTATTATCTGTAAGTCCTCCAGCTAGGCTAAAAGCCTATCCCACTGCTCCTTGGGATTTCTAGTGAATTAATAATGTCACTGATGAATATTCAAAAGTAGGCAGCTATTGTGCCTCCAAGCACATAATTAATTATTCATTACACATTTTTATTCACTGAATTAAAAAACACAGGGTGCTCTGGGAAATGAAGTGTAGTTCACTGCAGGGGCATGAAATTCTACACTGCCCCTTTAAGGATTATTACTCTGTATTTATAGTTGCCAGGGCAACATAAATGCCGGGCAATTAGATCATGGGTTGTCCCCGAAGACTGATGGGATAATAAGCAGTAGTCAAGTATTAAGTTGACCCAGTAAATGTCCCACATGAATAAACCTGGGCTAGGACCACAGCTGGCATCTTTCAAATAAAACTTTTACATTAATATAGTTTAAAAGGTGCATTTATCCGGGAATTGAGCATGCATCCACAGTGGGAAGGCTGCGGAGAGGACTAATACCACTTCCCGGTGGTGGTCCACTGGCTTTGTTCCTCGGGCCGGGCTTTGTGCAAAGTTAGGAGCATATTCAGCCTCTAAAAAGCTCAGAAGTGGGGAGAGCCCCGTATTTACCCCCTCAGAGCCACTGTTCTGTGTTGGTGGAAGGTAATTTCTTTTCTTAGTTATTCTGCAAAACCCACCGGCAGGGGAGAAAACCAGTTTGGTTCTGAGCTTTAAAAAACAGGTATTAAAATTTGAAAAAGAAAACTTAAAAAACCAAACAAACAAAAACCAAAACAAAAAAACCCCCTACCTACGACTATTTAACTGGGCATGATTTTGCCTTAAAAAACAGTTTAACAGAAACATAGTATCAAGATAGCCCCTGTAAATTATTACCTGTGAGATGAGTTACCAAGGGCACTTTCCAGACAGTAAAGAGCAATCTAAAAATATGAAATAAAAAGGATCAGAGAGATTCCCCTAAACTACTTTTTTTTTTCTTTTTTTTCCTTTTTTTTTTTTTTTTTTTTTTTTTGCAAATATAAGCTTCAAATTCTTGCTGGCTTCTGGCCATCCCTTTTTTCACTGAATTAATTTTCTGCAAATCCTTCTCCACAAGTTCAGAAATGTATCTTCCTCTCAAAACTATTTTCAAGTTTAAAAAAAAAAACCCAAAACATAAACCATGGAGAACCCACACACTTATATTATTCAATTTTTCCCCATTAATACTTGTTATATTAATATTTTTTAAACTTAATTCTTTCCACTATCCCTGCGGGTGAAATGAGGTGATGGTGTTATTGTGCTTTTAGATCACTAATTTTCTAGAGATAAATGGGAAATCATAGCTTATCTCTGCCTGCAGACACTTGGCCATGCCAAAGCATGAAATAGTTCTCAGTCAGAGATATAGTAAAGCTTTCTGTACTTTTGTAATACAGGGTGGGGGAAAAATTCTCAGGAAGTATTATACATCCCTCAGTGTAAGAGAAAAGACACATCTTATCAGTGAGTGTGTGTGTGCATAGATTTATCCTAACATATAATACACATCACACTGCCCCAGACAGCTGAATGCATTTGGTAATTCGTTAAAATTATGGTTCTATATAATGAAATGACTAGCTATGTAGAGAAAATATTTTGAGGAAGAAAGTGCTTAGATAGTATTATATTATTATATTATTATTATATGATAGTATTATTTGTCATAGCTTTCAGCAGGCTACACTTTTTTACACTTAATTATTTGAGGTATAATTCTGGCTGGCAAGAAGAGAAATTAACCTTTCCCCTAAAAGGGGAGAAGGATGGACACCATAAAGAGCTGAGGGGACAAACATGCACAGACTGCTTGGTCAGACATTGGACAATGCGGGTTTGAGACAGTAGGACTTACATGCTTAAAGTTAAGCATGTGCTTAATTATTTTTATGGCATCAGATCCTGGGAGCTGAGCAGCTTATCAGATCCCTCAGCCTGGTCACAGGTGTGGGTCATCTCTGTCATTTGGGATGGGAACATCATTCTCATGTGCTCAGGCAGGAATTTGTTCAGGAGATGTAGCAGGATTGCCCCTCAGCATAGCCAAAACCCCTGAGCTGCAGGTTCAGGACACACGTTCAAGGACATTCACCCTGTCAGGGCTCCCCTCCACAGCATAATGAATCTGTGGGGATAGCAAACCCCAGGATATCACCTCTGCTGCTTTTGCTGCTTAGTGTTGAGTACTGTGTGTATTTCTCAATGACAAGTCAAAAGGAACGTGGGAATATTTCTAGGTACAAAATATATTCGTTTTCATACTTATAAATATGGATGTGGTTATATTTTATATATATGTGTACAGACACTAAAATGGAAAATGCCTAGTGCAAATTAATTCATTTGCATTTGTGGATTTGAAATATCAGCAAAATATCATTTCTAGCAATTATTTTTAGCTACAGGTAAATGATAGAGGACTGGCTGCTTCAGCAGCTTGTATCTGTTTATTAATTACAAGAATGCAAAAAATTGACAAAAACAATTCAGATTTCTTTCATGGCATTGTGAATCTCAGGACAATATCCTGCAGAATTAGTCAGTAATTCTCCACTTAGACGTAGTCCATGAGACCTGACAAAAATCAGCTGCAATGGATGCTTCTGCAGCATTCTGGTCTGGTCTGCCATTGCAGGAACATACAAAACAATAACCAGTTCATGAGGAATCTGTCTTACTGAACAGTTAGAAAAATTAGGAACTGTTAGGCAAGACCTAACAAGAAAATGCATGATCAAATAGAGATGTTGATTTTGCTGGAAGGAACATGCTATCCAAAGTTCAAAGTAGGCTCATGTGGTGATAATCCATCACTGTACTAATGGCTGTACCAAAGATATGTGATTTACAAGGCTGCAGCTTTGGCCAGAGAGGTTAAAATGAGCAATCTCCCAAAAGTTACATTTTAGCCTCATGAACTGGCATATCTCACCCCAACATCCCAACAAGTTCAGCCTCAAACAAGGTGACATTTTCACCACTACTTCTAGATCTTCTCAAAGTAGGGATGGGTTTTGTGGATAACACTTGACTGCTGCTGAAACATGTAGATGGGCATTGAGTTCCCTTGGTAACTTTCAGCTCAGGACAAATTCCTTGGCATTCACACTTTCTGCATCAGAAAGAAAATCATCTTTCAAGGCTGATGTATCCATTCCTTGGTCCTCCTCCCACAGCAGTGCACTTGTATTTGTGGCAAAGTAAATGTTTATAATGCAAAAAATATGACAAGGTCATTGAGGAAAACAAGGAGCCTCCTTTGTTTTATGTCCCTGGCTTTCCTGGTGTTTTGTCGCTAAGTTTGTCAGCTGCATGACTCCTGGAGCAAAAGCTCCATAAGATAGTCAGGTTGTCTTTGGTCTCTCTAGGAAGTACTGGGCATGTGTCAAGAGCTCTGTATCAGGGCTAAAAGGAGAGGAACAACACTCTCAAACTAACACACTAAATTGAAATTTCTAGTACTCACCTTTTTTTCCTAGAAGAGGAAAAGTGCCCAGACTAACTGGAAGTGCCTGTGTAGTAAGACATCAGGTATTAAAATGAACAAAAGTGACTGGCTTTTTGGCCCCAGATATGACACAGAAACCAAAGGTACATTTACAGTGACAACACTAACCCTGTAGATGTGCCTCCACCAGTTGTGACTCTTGAGCACTCAGTGATCAGAAGATCCATTTCAATGGCAGCAGCACCTGAGCTAATTAGCTCTCAGTGGCACTGTGCTGATAGAGCTGGAACCTTTGCAAGGTGCTGCACCTCACAGTGTGGATACAGGAGCATGCCTGGGAGATACCAGTCCCATGTGCCTCTGCACATCATCGACCTGACTCAAAGGATTAATCAAAGGTCATGGAGGAGAAAAGTGGCAAAGCCAGGATGGGAACACACAGATTTCATAAATTCTCATCCTGTGTTTGATTCCTCTATTCGAGAATTTAACTGGACAGGTTATTTTGGGGTGATATGTGGGCAGATTTGCTCCATTGAAGACAATCTTGACTTACAAAGGAGGAGCCGACACAGTCACATCCCACAGTCACTCTGTTATATGGGTTAAAGCAAAAATGGTCCTGGAGATGCACATTTGCCTTCTAGGGCATCCACAGTGCAGCATAAAGAGGGCAGACAATTGAAAGAACAGGAGGAAAGACTGAACTAAGAGAAGGGTAAATTGTGCTCTACTAAAGCACCATTACAAAAATTATCAGGAAGGTATATCTATATTCCAGGCAACATAGAGCAGTCAACTTAGTTCATATAGTTGATCAGGAGCACTTGATGAAATATTCTACTGAATTGTCTATTATGTGATTTAACACATCTGGTTACCTACAATCTTATGCCCAAATACATATATATATATATGTGTGTGGGTATCTCTCTATGTATATTGAGAGAATAATAAAAGACATTTTTAACCATCTGTTTCAAGCAATACATCTATATTAAACACTAGCAAAATGAAGGGGGAGAGAAGAGAAGAAAAGAATGGGAAAAGAAATTTTTATCTCCCTCAACTCCCAATCTTTAATTACAATACACAGGTAAATAAGGAGACAGGCAGACGACTAGGCAGAAGGGCACAGATAAAAGGCCATGTATGTTCAAAGGAAACATAATTACCTGCTATTCCCTTGCTCTCTGGAAAAAAGTTCAGAGTTTCAATACTGACAGAAGCTAAAAATTGATCCACAGAAAAATGTTCACTTCACTAGAGGCTGCAAAAGAGCCTTAGCAACTGACACAGAGGAAAGTTGTTCTGAATTCCTTCAGGCAGGTTGGAAGGCAGCTCTGACTTGAATAACACAAGAGGCCTTTGAGGCATACAGATGCCCTCCTTTCTGAAAAGTTTTTCTTGGAAAGCAAACTTCCTCCTCTCAACTTACACTTGGCAGAGAGGATTGCAGTCCAGACTTGCTCTGCACATTATTTTCTTCCAGTATCAGTGGACACAGCTCAACAAAAGTTAATAACTCTTTCCTGCTTAGAGCTTTTTACATCAAACACAAGTAATCATCCAATCTGCCCCTTCCCTCCTTCCATTCTTCTTAATCTCTATTTCCTGGACATGCTAACTAATTTCTCCTTCTCTACTCTGCCTTCAGAGAAACTTAGCCTGAGAAAATTAAATATTTATTCCTTTCCAAGACCAGTCCCCTTGTAACATGAAGGATACAATACATCTGGACGTGAACAGACTACAAACTTTCATCTCTGCAGTGCAACGTGGTATTAATCCTTCTGTCCCCTGAATAGCTATTTCCCCATGTTTCAACAACACCCAGCTGAGTCTTTGGGTGTATTGGTGGGCCCGTGGCTGGGACAGAGCGTGCAGTCAGCAGGGCTCCACTAGCCCTGCATGTGCTCCTGCTGCTCCTCCTCTGCTCCAGCTCAGCACTCAGCTTCTCCTACTAGCTTCAGTGTTCAGGAACAACTTCCACAAGGCAGTATTAGAGGTTCTTCTCCGTCATCTTCAGCCATGTCCATATTTTCTTTAGAGCAATAATTAAAACAACATATTCAGCAGCTGGGTTATTTTTTCCCTAGATTTAATCTGTTCAGGCTCTGATTTACATATTAAAAGCACTAATTAGCCCCTCAGAGTGTCTGAGCACGGATAGTGCAATAACTGGTCATGTAGTCACTAGAGACCACTCCCTAGTGCTTTTGGTAAGATCTCATGTATACAGCCTCAGTCTCTGGATGGCAGGAATGGCCATGTGTAGAGGGTTGTCTGCTTTGTTTCATAGCATTGAGGGACCGTAGTGCAGGATTGCTTCATTCTTGCATTTTTTCTTCTCTTTGAAGTGTTGTGTTTGATCTGCCAGCTTGTGTGTCAGGTTTTCCCCCTCCCCCATTCCCCACTGTGTCACGTGTGAGAGGACGGACCGCCTTTGGCCAATGCTGGTGCAGAAAATTCCAATCCAATCAAAGGCACAATGGCCTTTTCTCTCAGCTTAGATGCAGCATTCAAATAAACAAGAGCTGTGCATTCAAAAAGAAAAAAAATTCAATAACCCTCTGAGCCATTCTTCTGGCTAAGGATATTCGAAGGAATCGTTTAATTTTCTTTGCATGTTTAGAAGTCACCTACAAAATTGCTCAGTGGTCTGGGAGCAATGTTGCATAGCCCCAGGTGAGAGGCCTGAGACTGAATCCTGATTGAGCTTGTTTCCAAAGCTGCCAGAAGCTATGAAGCCTCCAGGGTGGGAAGAAAGGCTCTCCAAACCCAACAAACAGAGTTTTGATGCTCAGCTCCTTCCTGGAAACGTGTAAAGGCAAGATGAGCGCCTCATCCCCAGCAATCACTGTGAACACCCCATGTTTTTGGGAGATGCAGAAGGCCCCTTTGCTATGGAAAAGGTACAGGGCTTTTTTCCTCACATGTGACATGAACATGACGTTTTTGTTTGGGCAGTGGGAACTGGTGCCACCACCACAGTTCACAGCACTGAACTGCACTGTCTTGTAGCACTTGGCCCCTTGGAGGGATATTTGCATGGTGTTTCATCAGTAAATTCCTTCAGGAAACACAACAGAGCAATTGGGCACCAGGCAAGGGCACTTTCCCCTCTCATGAAGAAACTGTGCCATGGATCAAAGCCTTTTTTGAACCAAGGCTAGGGAGGAAGCAAGAATGAACCACCTAAATCAGTGCCAAGGGGCTCAAGAGGAGATTAAATTCTCCCCATTGCTCCACTCATGCATCTTAAATAAGCTTACATGAATATCCTAACTTCATCACCAGGCAAACCAGGCAAATGATTTTCAGAGCAAAAAACATTTGAACATCAGTTTGAACAAGCCTTATAGAATCATAGAACCATTAAGGTTGTAAAAGATCTCCAAGGTCACTGAGTCCAACTAGGAAAGGGATTACTGGATGATATTCTCCTTTCTCCCTTTGCTAGCTAACCAGAGAAAACTAGTGCTATAGTTGTGGTCCCCTAAAGCAGTTAAGTCAGTGTGAATGTGATTCCTGGGCACAAGAGCTACGCAATGTTACAAGCCAGGGGAAGGTCACATTTAGGTAGATGGAAACAAGCCTGGGAAGAAGAGAACAGGAAAAATGAGTATTCCTTGAAGTTGTTGTCCTGAATAAAACTTGGGGCTGTGATTCAAGTACTGATGTTTGTGCAATTATGTTTCTTTGCCTAAAAGAACCTAAAGCCTACGAGGAGTTGCAATACCATAGAGAAAAGATACAGATGGCATCTACGTACGTACCAGAGGGTTTGGCCAAAAACCAAGGGGAAATTGTCTTGGATGTGCCACCATCTTTGCTAACTATTTGCTCCATAACAACACTATACTTTTCCAAGACTCCCATTTCAGAACAGGGAGCTTTTTAAAAAGCTTGGATTCCACTGTTACCAAGAGCCAAAGCTGCAAGAGACCCCAGGAGACTGTAAAACTATAGCTTCTAAAACTGTTGATTTCTCTTCAAGTTAAAGAGGGGAAATCACAGAGTGGGATATAGGTCTGGTGACACAACTGTGTAAACCACCCCTTGCTTCCAGCAGAGGCAGATTCCTCTGACATATTTAGAAACTTCATGCAAAGAAAATGAGTCAACAAAATCCATTTGATTTAAACTACAGGCTCCCTGAGGCTATCAGAACAGATCCTCTGTCTGCTGAGGGGAGGGAGCTGCTTGACTAATGCCAGCTCTTGTGAGATGCCTCTCCAACCTTTAAATGGGTTGGGAATGCTCACAGATGCGCTGTTCTGATTAGTAGCTTTGAAATTACTACTGACTATGCAAACACCACCATCCACAGTGTGTGTCTCAGTGATTTCAGTAAGAAAGTCCCAGTCACTGCTGGCCATAGCCCACAGACAAGAAGAGAGTGACTATATTCAGGAACTCCTCCTTCAGGACGGAGCAAAGATTGTCTTGGACAGATGAGAGCTGATGAGGGTTTTCCAAGAAAAACCTACAGTTTTGCTGTCAAATCTTTGTAAAGCAGTAGCTCAGAGACCTCTAGAGGAGAAAAGACCTTCAGTCCTCAAAGGACATAATTTCTTACTCAAGCTTCCTTTTAAAGAGTCTCTCAAGAATTGTTTGTCAGCTCCTCTGATAATCCAGGCAGCTAATTTTTTGCAGATTTCTCAGTAACTGAAGCTTTACATTTTACTTTGATGCAAGTTCTATTGAATGAAAAGATTTCTCAGGAAACATAATTATAGACAATATTTACTGTTAACTAGAGAAGATCTGAAAGTCAGGGTTGTTAGTATGTGCATTCAGTTTGTCTTGGTCTGCTAGAGTAGCAGGTTGGAGTGTTCTGTGTAGCCAATGCCATTTGCTGTGCAAAAACTCCAGGAAGCAGAATCACAGAATCATAGAATGGCTTGGGTCAGAAGGAACTTGAAAGATCATCTAGTTCCAATCCCACTGCCATAGGCAAGGACACCTTCCACTAGACCGGGTGGCTCAGGGTCCTGTACAATAACAATTTTCTTTTTTTAAAAAAAAGCACCTTTGTCCTTCTCTGATGCACCTGCCTTGGAAGCTCATAGTCTCGTGCTTCCTCCTTCCTCTCCTCCTCTCCTGCTTTTATCATCTCCAGCTGTCAAATGAGATATCCCCTCCATTTGCACCCCACTTAAGTAATTTCTCCACTTCTTCCCTGCTCTTTAGATGTTTCTGCTGTCACTCTACCAATATCTTCTCTTCTTCCCTCTGATTTCCCACACAGAATATCTCTGGACTTCCTCTTGTTTCGCTATTGCCAGTCTCTGCAGTCTCGGTGCCCATTTTAAGTGTCCAGATGCTTTGTGAGACTCAGTATTTTATGCCCAGTCTTTTTTTTTTTTTTTTTTTTTTCCCAGTCTTCATAAAAGCTGGACTTTGGGAGTCAATAAAATAAACAGAAAAGCATGTTTGATTTCCCAAGGTGTCACAGCAGGGTCGCTTTCGTGCTGTACATCAGGTCATCATTCTTGGGGCACTGTTGTCTGTGAGCACATTATGGGTATGTAACTATGAGAGGGGTAGGGGACAGAGGCTCACTAAAGGCTTCTGTGCTTCTTGTGGTGCCCAGTACAGAAGCAGCAATTATCAAGTGTCATGTTATAGTCATCCTTCCAATCTCCCTAAACTGGCAAAGCAAAACTCAGCTGTCACCATCAACACCACACAAATTCTTGCCTTAAATCACAACAGTGCAAATTCTCAGCTACTCAGACTGTATCAATGAGACTTACTGCAAAGTATCCACATCAGCCACCACTGTCTTGGCAGAGCTGGCCTGACTGTGATGTTTGTGGTCAAGTAAGATCAGCTGAGCATCCTGTGATGTGAACTGTGCTGGGAATATTTCCCCAACAAATCAGCTCTGTGGTCTCACAACCTTCTCTAGATCTCCGGAACTGTTTCTCCATGAAATTTTCTCTTTGCTATGTTAATGGAAGTCCATGTACATCCAAAATTGGGATAACTAAGACCTTAAATCCCATCACCTGTGTGTAGCCTCGCCTTGAAGAATGCAAGGCTTTCCTTCAATTGCTTATTGCAGTTACACACAGCGTGTGTGGAATTTCCTTAAAATAAAATTTGGGTTTAACCACTACCACTGCTAATTGCCGGTTAAGACACAGCCTTATGCTGATGACCAGGGAGAGTATCCTGCTCTCCATGCCGTGCAGGCCTGTTGCAAGGCCTGCAGTCTGGATTGTGCTCATCAGGGAGCTCAGAGTGTGTCTCTTACCACGCAGGCCAAAGTCCACACTGACACATTTTGGTAACAGAAAGATGTTGCTGAAAATAATTGGGTCTGGCAGCACTTAATTGTTTTCCAAAACCAGTCCATTAGTTCCAAAGCTCACTGAGTGTTTGGTTGCTCTGTAAACCAGCCACGCGCCTAGATATTGTGCCCAATTCATCTGGAATGAGTTTGATTTAACAATGTGTATCTCCAACAAGCTGCTTCTGTTAAAAAAAAAAAAAANTGTTTGATCCCAGTTACACCTTTTTCCCTTTATCTCAGCTGTGTGGCTGCCAGTGCCCACAGGTATTCCTCAGGGATGTGGCAGGAGACAACAGAACAACTGGCTTCTTGACAAGGGAGAGGTGGCTTGCCAACTGCTACCCATTGACTGGAGTGTGTGCTTGGCTCTGGGAGGCAAACACTGCTGCAATATGCTCTCCCTGGAGAAATCCATCCTCAAAAATCATGACTTTTGCTGAAATATTCAGGGATCTCACTACACTTTTAAAGCATGGAAGTTGAGCACCAGAAGAACCAGATAAAAAGTGTGCACTTAACTTGTTGGAAACAGTCATACTGTGCTTGCTCCCAAAACCATTTCTGCAGGTTTTGTTTTCTCTGCACTGAACCCCCCATCACCAGAAACTGCACAGATAAGGCAGATCCAGGGTCGAGGTGAATGCTGTCTCCTCTTGGATTTAAAATATATACTCTCCTTGGAGGAATTAAGATTCTCCATTCAAACAAGTTTGCAGATATGTGGCAATGCAACCTTTTGACACCTCCTGCCCATAAGTTCAGTCACCTGCAGATCAGTTCTGTTAGCATTATACATCCACGCAGACTCAAGATATGCAAACAGGCACGTCCTCTCTAGCTTGGAACATGGAATTAATGGTGTTAGAGATGTCTGATTTAGTCTAGTGACTACATTCATTAGGCTGTGGGTAGCACAGACACCCTGATGTAAGTGCAAGCTCACCACTTGACTGGATATAGAGAAATCCAAGCTAGTTACTAACTTGAGTTGTTTCTCTAAAAGGAGGTTATGGTTACAATGATTCCCAATAGCCTGGAGCATTGAAACACACAGAATCTTCCTACAAGAAAGATGTTGAAGAATGCCAGAGCACAAACACTGGGTAGCATTCTTGCATCTCAAGTGCACTGTGTTTCAGCAGCAGGGAGGCTTTACTCATCGCCTCTATGACCTTGAGTACAAAATAGAGGAAACTAGATTTAGTTTGTCGCTCAAGAGGACACTAAATTCAGTCTCTATTTTTCCCTAGCCTACTTCACCTTGCGCTTTTAGATGGAAGTATTGGTCAGAAAAAAGGAAGAATATTGCATTCGTGAGAGCATAAAAGAATTAAATTACTTAATGCATTATGCCTCATGAGACATCAGCAACTTTTAATCAGTATGTGAGATATTTCTTTGCACTTGCTAACTAGTTGGGGAGGAAGGAAGCTGGAATTAAATACAATTGTCAAAGTTCAGCCTTCCCAGCCTTCTGAGCAGTGTTACCAACCCCTCCCAGTCAATGCTCAAGGAATTTTGCTGAATTGGCTGCTTCCAAATCCTACATCCTCCAAACAGCCCCCACTTTCCTTCCAGCAGACAAAGTCTGGAGTGGGGAGTTTGCTTCTATCACTTGGCTTACACTGTAGCCAAAAGAGACAGTACTGAGCACACACCACCTCCAGGCACCAAAAGTCCCCTTCTCAATGCAACATGGGACTGGAGCAGAAAGGGGTTGGCTTTTGCACGATTTCCAGACCAACAGTTCCTTGTGAGGGAGGGGGATGACAGAGCTGGCACGCAGTTATCCTCTTGGAGCATTTTATCCTTTCACAAAGCCCTCCCCAAGCTGTGCATGATCCAGCCCTCCAGGACAGCTCACATTTCTGACCAGATTGTGCACAAGGTTCCAGCAACCGCCTGGAAAGTCACTCCAGCAATTAAGTGTTGGTAGATTTCTTTTTTTAAATACGAAGGATATGGCCCACTGTGCAGGGTATTGCAGCCACCCTCCCTGTCAGGCCGTTTCACAGTAGTATTGTGGCGCCATGGAGAGGAGCTAATTGGATTTGTTGTCACCTCCCAAAGCTGCCAGGAGCTCACGTCTGCTCTGGTTACAGATGAAGACATCACGGTGACAGGCTTAGAGATGGCTCAGCTGGCATCCTAGGGCCACTAATAGAGCCATGTTGATTTAATGTCCGAGTGGAGAGGTGCAGACAAGCTGTTCAAGTTTTCTATTCCAAACAAAGCAGAGATCTGTTATCAGTTGTCTGTGGATCAGTAAATAAACTTCCATGTGGCTCTCACAGCACCTAACCATCACTACAGAAGAATGACAAAGTATTTTAACATTGAGATGGTACTTTTAAATGAGAGCACTGTCTCTATGGTTTATATTGCCCTCAGGGAAATCAGTTAATTCCTTCATACATAAATTTTACTTAACTATGCAATTATGGATGAATCCTATTAGTCTTTAAATTGCTCACTAGTTAAAAGGTGTGTGTGTGTTTTCTACAGCTCTTTTTTGTAGAATGTACAGATCATCTGCACTTATGAAGATTAAAAGCCTATTTGGGGATTTTTATTTGGCTGGTTGGTTTTTCTGCTTTTAAGTAAAAATATAAAATTTATTAGAAGACTCAAGCATATTTTTTTTTGCCTTTTCTGTATACTACTATCTACTCAGAGCACAAAACTGGGCTCAGGCAGCATTCCCTTTATCCTCAGCACTCCCAGTATCTCTGTCAGCACTCACCCTAGCCCCTGGCTGCCTTCACGTGGTATCACCCACCTCTCTGCTGTGCTCCATATTAAGTGATCACTCGTGCCAGCGTGATGAGCGTGTGAAAGACAGCTCAGACACAACAGTGTCCTTTGATACCCATTTTCACAGCTCTGAGCCACGACTGAAGTACAGCTCTGAGTCACATTTTCTACCTCCCAGCACCCAACGCCATATCAGACTTTCTCCCAGCAGCACTCAGGTCCTATTCATACATTTCAGGCTTGGGTTTCCTGAGAGCACCAGAAGTCCTGCTCTTCCCACAGCCAGGTTTGCAGACAGAGTTTCAGAGAAGCTCAGCATCTCCCACCTTAGTGCCAAAATGAGAATTTTCCCTTCATGACTCGAGGCTAGTGGAACACTTTGAATAATCCACTTCTGCCCAAATCTGCAGGCATATATGAAACAGGTCTGTGGCTGTTAACATTTCTGGTACTTCCATTGGTCCTGGTCTTTCATTGCACACCCCAAGGTCACTTGGGGTCTGAACAGGCCAGTCCCTGCCAAAGTGATGACTGTCCTTAAGAGCAGGAACCACAGTCCTGCAGGCAAGGGTGAGAAGTAGGTACATCTTGAGTGAGTACACCCTCAAAGATGATAAAAATGCAGCTGTTTGTTGTGGTTTAACCCCAGACAGCAGCCAAGCCCCAGGCAGCCTCTCCCTCATTCCCCTACCAGTGGCACTGGGCAGAGAATCAGAAGGGTAAAAGGTAGGAAACTCATGGGTTGAGACAAAGACAATTTAATAGGGAAAGCAAAAGCCATGCACACAGTCAAGGCAAAATAAGGAATTAGGCAGGTGTTCAGCCATCTCCTTGAGAGTGGAGCCCCATCACATGTAATGGTGAAGACAAACACCATCACTCCAAATGTCCCTCCTTTTGTCCTTCTTACCACCACTTTATACACTGAGCATGATGTCATATGGAATATCCCTTTGGTCAGTTTGGGTCACCTGTCCTGGCTGTGTCTCCTCCCAACCTCCCAGGCACCCCCAGTCTCTTCCCCAGCAGTACACTACGAAAAGCAAAATAGGCCTTGGCTCTGTGTAAGCCCTGCTCAGCAGTAACAAAACATCTCTTTATTATCAACCCTGTGCTCAGCACAAATTTGAAACACAGCCCCATACCATCCACTGTGAAGAGAAATACTCCAGCCAAAATATTTAATTTAGTACTGCTCAGACCATGTTGCACAGACCCCGGTCAGTGTGGAGCCAGTGGAGCAGTGGAAAACTGAAGAAGCTCAGAGAAGCAAACACAGGGGAGATAAATGGTCACCAAATGAGGGAAAGTGCCTCTTGGTAGTGAGGATCTGCCTCTTTGCAGAGACAGCTGGGCAATTACTTATCCCAGACATGTGGAGATGATGAAGGAACAGGCCCACTGGAAAACCATTCTGAAGATTTACATCTGACCTTAAAACACAGTTGTCCTCTGCATGTTGTCTTCTGAGGTATGGATGGAGGTTCCACATAGCACCATGAAAAACAAAGGAAAGCCTTTGACAAACTGACTGCAAGTCCATGCCAGAGGCCATTTCAAGAATAGTTTTAAGGACATGAGCACAAGTGGGTTTTGATGGCTTCGAAAACTCAGCTGTGTTCCTTCATTTCTAAGGAATGCAGATTTTTTCTGGGGAAATCTCACTTTATGGAGGGACACTCACATTTGGGTGATGAGGATAGGACAAGCTTGGACTGAATCCTCCTCACCCAGTAGGCAACTGCTGTCTGAAAGCCTGTGGAAAATCATCCCCTCCCACAAGCTGACCTCTTACACTTCCAAACTGCCCTTTTCATGTGGTATTAGAGGCATCTTTTTCTGTCCAGACAACAAATTTTCATCTTGAACACATCTTCATTTTTCTGGCACAGCAGAAACTGTACTTAGAGAGAGTTGTCCAAAGAAGGGACACCACTTCTTTTTTTTTTTTTCTAAAAGGAAACCTCCTATATGGTTACCATAGTCAGTAATTCCCTCTGACAGTGATAGCTGGACAGATTTTCCTTCTCTTCCCTCTAGGCTACAGTTCTAGTTCTTTTTCTCCCCCAAAGTTGTTAGGACAAATGATTCCAGATTCCTCTACATTGCCTCATATTAAATGAGCTAATTTGTGTATTGTAGAGTCACTGAGTAGATTAAACAAAGCCACCTGGCTGGAGATATGGTGCAGGACTCCAGATTTTTCAGGCTAACCGTTTCTTCTGAAAAAATAATTCTAAAGGATTTGGACTAAGATCTGGACTAACTGAATTAAGCTAATTTTGCCTCCCAAGGGCTGTATGGGATGTTTCCTTTTCTTTTCAAGTATAAGGGAAAAAAGAGTGTTAAAAAGGAAATGTTATGAACATTGCAATTCTAGATATAGTACACAGGAAGAAGGGCAACAGATAGGGCAGGTAAAATTACTATTTCAGCATCTGCCTACTGGTCTCCACACCAGATGTAGACTTAGCTGAGAGAACAGTTAGCAGTATAAACCTTGACTAAGAGGGCAGTACACTCCACAGTGCTTGGTAAGTAGCAGACTTCAAATTCCCACATTTGGAATGGCCAGAGGCAGTGTGAAAAAACCTCACAAGCAATCTCTGAGCAGCAGGCCTCTCACTTCACCTGTGTGCTAGCTGCAATCAGCTTTTCCAGGCCTGCAGTATGCATCCCAGGTCTATAGACCTGTGTGCTGCTGCTTTATTCTTGGAGCTGACCCCATGCTCCCAGTGTCACCAGGCTAATTCACCTTGCTGTGCCCAACCAGTCTCTGTCTTGGCCAAATGACCAGCACAGTCCCTCACTACAGGGAGTGTTCTCCCTCATTTGTGTCCACTAAGGCCCAAAAATGTTAACAGGGAGCAATTAACACCTAGCCAGTAACTGTTTGTAAGTGTGTTGGCACAGACTGCACTGGCTGTGTCTGGAATTTGGTTTAAAGTCAAGTAATCAGAAGCCAACTTCATCAGTGAGAAGGCAGGACATGAGGAACATTATTTGAATGAACAAAATGATCCAATATCATTCCTCATGCTACAGGATAGCACTTCTATATATTGCTAAGGAAGGTGAACCCAGCTCATTTCCAGCTTCCCACCTTTCATTCTAATAATAAAGCAGTGAAACAAAAGACCATGTGGTCCTTCCTAGCTATGCTGACATTTTCATGTTTCTCTAGATTAATTTGCTTTTATTTCCAGTGATGTCTGGTTCCAGAGCTCTGCTGCATAATGCTGCACCATTGTTCCTCCCTCCTCCTGGGGATTTATCACTCAGAGTCCCCCAAATTTCTCTTTCCTACTGCCACAAAGGCCAGGCATGCTTTGCCAAAACTAGGACAGATCTAAAAAGAGACTGTTTCTTTTCTGCACAGGTGGTTCAAACAAGTGGGTTAAGACTCAGTCACAGGAATAGCCAAGTATATTTCATGCATTTAGTCCTGTAAGTTCACTCTAGAGCCAGAAGCAACAAAAAGCTGCTTCTCTTAAACAAAAATGAGTTTTCACCTCCCCAAATGCTTTTTTCTCAGATTTAGCAATTAATCCAGTGTTCACTAGGATAAGGTCCCAGTAGATCCAGCAGCCACTGACTCGTTGCTATCCAGCTGCCTCTCCAAAGAAGCCAGACCTGTCTGCAAAGAGACATAAATGTAGTAACCAAGAGCTCCCTGTAGCAGCCAGTGCTCACAGTGTGCAAGAAGCAGGCAAGGGCAGCTGATCAAAGCACATCACTAAGCATAAGTGATCATGTGCTGAAGTCTTGAATAACAATTACTAATATGAAAACCATGGGGGAAAGTACCCAAAAAGGGCTTAAAAGTGGTGGCAGCACAAGGCAGTTTTGTGTTACGTGCCCCATTATATTGTTCAGGTATAGGTTGGTGGATTTTCTTACAGTAACATATGACATAAAGATTGCATTCTTTAGCCAAACCATGCTCAGTAAACTGAAGTTCAAATTTAAACACTTGTGTTCATCCACCACTGACATGAAGTCATTAGTGCCAATGAAGGTCAATGTCCAAACAAGGCAAAGCAACAAGATATAGCAACATGCCACAGAGCACAAGGAATACTGCATGCAGGTAGGAAAGCAGAGTATGTTTTATATATGCTCAATATGGTTACCTGAATTAGTGGCCAGGAGGAGGATGCAGCAAAAGTCACTGTTATTACAAGTAATACCATAAGCTGCCAGTGCCAAAGACCCTGGCTGTGCCTCACACAGACACCAGACAGAGTCCTTTCTGTCATGAGGGAGAATTAGAAGCTTCTGAATGGGGAGAGTGCCCTTGTTAAGCACCAAAGCCAGTGTATATTGCCCTGGGAGTCTTCTTTTATCTTGCCACAGGGATTTGATCAGGTCACAACTTGAGCTGTCACAGCACCAGTCAGTTCCAGCTCAGATTTTCTGTGCCACAAATGCTCTAACCCTGCCATTGTTGATTATCATCTTCACATAATGGCCGAAATATGCAATATATTTTTCATATTTGGAGACACTAATTCTAAAATGAGTCATCAAATAGTTTGTGGACAAAATAAAAATTAGAGCTAGTAACACAGAAGGTGTAAAAAAAAAAAACCTATCCTACTCTAGCTGTTAGAAATCACTTTTAAGCAAAGTTCATTCATGACATTTTATAGTCAGGACCTCTGTGCAAGCATTCTCATGCTCACCTCCAAGCCAGGAGTTGTTTGGTATCAGACCCAGCACTAACACTGCAGTGAAATATTAGAAAAATGCTGCTACTTCACCTTCACAGACACAACCTGTGGGCTTACTAAGCCTCTCCCAAAAATCAGAAACACTGTGTTTTTCTCTGCAGAGAAGAACACCTGACTACAAGTCCTGCTGCTCTGAGAGCACCTCAATAGCTTTGGGAAGGGCACACAGCAAGGCCCTCTGTGGCCAGGAGAGATCCGGGTGTAGCAGCTCCAGCTAAGCTAAACTTTTGCCTTCCTACTGCTAAAGTAGTGGAAGAGAACAGGGAAAGGGCAAGGACAAGCCTGGCTTTCCCTCCCTGCTGACCACCTGCTCATATGGGGACTAGTTCTGATGCCCAGCTGGTTCCCTTCCCTGGAAGCTGAGCAGCACCTGGGGCTTGCTCTCTCTCAAGTTTCAAGGTGTCCAGCACAGACCTGCCCTTGGCCCTGCTGCTTCCCACCCAGTCTGTGCACTGCTGGGAGTAGCAGGACAGGTTCCTGCACGCCTTTGGCTGCACCAAGGCCACAGATGTGCCTGCACAGACCTCAGCACACCTCCCCTCACCACGCCCAGCTTTGGTGAAGCTTGCAGAGACATGAAGGATATCATAATTACACTTTGTTTCTCAGTGAAAAAAAGGTGAATTTCAGCTCCATACCTCACAGTCTGTCCTGCTGCACTCAATTGTTCTGCACCTCCAGAACGGGCAACAAACATCCCCTATTAAGTTAAAAAGGATGTCCTAAGGAACTGCTCAAATTAGTCCTGGCCAGTCTGAGAGGCTGTTCTTGATGTGCTTGTGAGAGGCTTAAGTCAAAATCCTTATAAGTGATACTTGACCCAAATCTCCACTTAAATGTGACTATGACAGTGTTATTTCAGTAGTGCCAGTGCCCTGAGCCTTCTGGTGGTTATTTTGAACAAAATACTCTCATACTTTAATAAATCTATACATGTGCATATTATCTAATATGTCCACTTTTTCCCAGTGTTAAAAATGAAAACTTTTGAAACTCAGCTCTAACAACATGGCTATGTGAGGTCTAAACAACAGACCCTGAATTCATATGCTGACATTTGTATCTGTAACTACAGCCAGTAAGAAGTAACAACAAACACACACAATGCCATGCTGTTCTTTCATGTCACCAAAGGCTCCCAATAACCTCATTTACCTCAACTTTTATTTTACTACTCCTCTCATCCCCCCTTCATATCCACATGTGATCTGGCATCACGCTGTTCCATGCCTCCATTTCCCCCCTGCAATGCTGTAGTGTCCAGAGCAATCATTAGAAACCTTTGAGCTCTTGAGCAAACAAGGGAAGTCCAATGCAAAAGGTTTTCTTATGTCTTTACTCTTCAGTGGGTTTCCCTTAGCTCCAGAAAGTGAGTTTGCTTTCAGTAGTACAGATATCCCTGGCAAAGCTCTGTTTTCTGTGCTTTGCTGAACTCCTGAACACAGATGTCCCATTTGTGTTTCATTAGTACATCAGCCTCTCTGAGGCTTTCGACCTCTGCACTAGGCAATAATTACCTGGCGCAGACCCATTCCCTCGCCAGCTGGCCTGGGAGCTGCTCTGCTCAGACCAGGGCTCTCTCTGCTGTCAGCCCTTTCCAGTCAACTGGACAGCTCAATCAGCAGAAAATATCAAATATGGTTGTTGTTTAAGCTCAGCCAGCGTTATTTCTACTTGATCTGACAATGCCTCTCCAAAGGAAGATTACGCTTCCCAAGGTCTAGCCATGAGACAGCAGAGTTAAGATGTCTGATGGAGTTTGATGAGTTTAGAAGCTCTTTTGCCAGCAGTTTGGGCTAATCATGTCCTTCCTTTCCTGCAAGCAGTGTTGTAGATGCCTCCCTCTCCCAGGCCCAATGACTATTTAATTATTTGTACAAAGTGGAACAGCTCCGAGGAGAGCAAGAGAGGGCGAATGAGCCTGACTTTAGTCTGGGGCTGAGGGCATTTCCTGGAATGTAAATAGGCAGTTTGCCTCTGTTTCAAGCTTTTGTCCCCTCCCACATGTGTACTCAGGGATATGGGCATCATTTTGCTTTTTCAAGGGAGTTGCAGACTTGCCTCATCACAGAAATTAAAATCTTGAAGTTGGTCCCAAGCAATCCTTGCCTGCTGCACCAGAAACTACACACCGCAGCAAAGGGAAATCCCGAGCCCAAACCAGAGCACTGCTGGCCTCCCTGTCATGCTTATGGCACAGCAGCCCTCATTTTAAGGGTTCTGCTACATGTACCCAGGAAATTTGTTGGAGTTAGGATTAAGGATTAGGTTTTATTCAACAGTCATCATGTTTTCTGCCACAGGATAGTGTAGATTAAGAGACAGGAACAGATGCAATGATGGAGTAGCTGGCACAGGGTCACAGACAAATCTACATTCCCAAGACGTTCCCAGAACATTTTAGAGCACATGAGACTGAGCAGCACCCAAAACCAGAATGAGAACCATGGCTGAAAGGGGAAAAGATAAACAAGAAAAAAAGCAGTGGGGCTGACTGGAGACTCTGCTCAAAGAGTACAGTCAGACACACATCAATATTTCAATAGTTGAAAGGAATAACAAGGCATGGTCCTCCCCAACTTGCATGATAGCAGCACTGCAGGAAGAGTTTCTGGACAAGCTGAAATGTTCTGCATAATTCCTATTTCTTGTTTCACTCAGAAAATCCACTGCCATCCATAGAAGTAAAGGAGGGTTTCATGGAATTGAAGATAACTGCTAGAACAAGGCAAAAAATATACTCCATGATGGTGATCCAACAGGAGAGAAGTATTAGAAGCCAGGTGGTCAGGTGACTTCTGCAGAGGTTTCTGCTGCGTTCAGTAGGTATCTGCTATGTGTTCACAGGCTTTAAAGAAGATTTTACTTCAGCTAAAAGAAAAAGAACTATCACCTTGCTCAGAGAATGCTGTGTGTTCTAAATTTTAATATTAAAAAGATGGAAGTATTCTGAAACAAAAAGTGAACCCTTTATTTATAGGAATAAATGGTGTTTATATGTCTATTCTCAAATGCAGGAAGGTAGAAATAAGCCAGAGGAACAAGAGGGAAGAGTGAGTGATGGATAAAATGATCCAGTCAAATTAACTGAAAAATGGTAGGGTGAGATTTATAATTGAAATACTGATATTGATGAGTTCAATCTGTACAGGATAAGAACAACAATAATATTTAGCAATGATGCAGCACTTTTCATCTTTAGAGCTCATTAACTAATTAATCTTCACAACACCCCTGAGAGGCAGGTAAGTATTATTATTATTAGACCATAAGAAAGATAAATCCACAACAGAAGCAGAGGAAGGTGGAATTAAGAGCTAGAAGTGTCTTTGTAAGGGGAAAAGGGTGGAAAATAACTCCCTTGTTCAGTCACAGCAAGGGGCAATTCCATTACCAGAGGAAGGTGGCCTGGCACAGGCAATATTCATATAGGAGATCCATCCTTTATTCCACACCAGAGTAAAAGGCACAAAAGATGAGGCAGGAACTCTATCAGTGAAGTAAAATTCATAAAAGGAAAGTAAGGTGAGTCCAAAGGCAGCAGAATGAGTTAATGCAAGCCAAGAATGGCAAAAGGCAACAAGAAACCTTGAAGCCTAACACCAAAGCAGTGCTATTTCATGCTGGAACTGAGCTATTCGACTGAATTTGAGTAGGAAAAATAATAACAAGCACTGTGTTTGTAGATGCTGAAGAATTAGCAAAGGCCTTGTTGATAAAGCTAGTGATAAAACACAGGAACTTGGCTATGCTGAATGGCAGGCTGGCAGCAGGCTGCAATCACAGAAATCCCACATATTAAAATGAGATAATTCTTGACATTTCATTCTTATTCTCTCCTCTTCTGTGTGAGAGAAAACAGAAATATTGAAGGGGAAAAAACGGGAAGCAGGCATAAAAGTAATCTCCCAAAGAAGGTAGGAGCTTGTGTGGGCAAGATTGGAAAAGCCCTGGATCAAACTGTTTGAGATTTGTCTCGATTTTTGTGCACTGAGAGCCTTGCGTTTTAGAAGTCAGAGCAAGCACAGATATAATTGGAAGTAACAAAAATGTGCAATGTGTAAACATTTTGGGATCTGCCCAATTTTGGCAGCTAAAAAAAAAGAAAAAAATCTCAAAATTGTTTGGCCAATTTTAAGGAATACTTCCTATTATTTCTCTGCACTTTTCTGTTAGTAAAATGGATACAGATCCAAATCTAACTTGAAGTTTAATTTGATGTGTTACTACAGTGTTCCTGTGTGCCTACAAATTACCAGTCATATTATTTTAAAACACAAACTTACAAATGGGTATTTGCTGAGGCCAGGATTTCTGTTATGAACAAACCAGAGAGCCTAAAGACTGACAAAGAACCATAAGGATAAGAGAAAATCTAACGAGATAATAGCAGCTCTCTATAAAGCTTGGCAGTATTTAGTTTTTAGGTCAAAACAAACTGTGTGATTCCTTAAGTTTTTCTATAAAAGCAGGAAAAGAGTGTGGCTGTGATGAGGAATTCCACAACTACTTACAGAGATAGTTAGGGGAGAGACCTGGGAGACTGTAGGTTCTCCTTCACATCAGCATCAGGACAGGATTTTTCCACATCCTTTTTATATGTTTTCCATTTTAAGCCTAGCTGAAGCTTTATATTTGGTTTTTTCTGATAATGTGGTTAACAAAAAAGAAAAAAAAAATTGCACTTTTTTTTCTCCAGAGAAGATTTTACACATATTTAATTGATACTCAAAACTTATTTCTTGTCACTCTACCTCATGCACACAGGGGTCACCTAAGAATTTTTAAGAAAGCAAACCTTTCCCTGGGACACATCCCAAAGCAAAAGGCCTGGTTTGGACCAAAGGCATATATAAAAATAGAGCCTTGCAGCAGCCTGCTGGAAAAGGGAACCCCAGTGATTTTTTCCTTTAGATGTTAGAATATAGTTCTTGCACTCCTTTAGCTTTTCCTGCCTTTTTTTCTTTTTTTTTTAGGAAAAAGTGAGATACTGTTTTGTTTTGAAGTGGCAGGGGAGGAAGTTCCTCCCTGTACACGAGAAGGATCACAGCTGGGGCCAGTGTTTAGAGGCCTCCATGAAAGCTGGAGCCTTTTGCACCTTAAAGGTGCCACCAAGATGCCCACGGTGTTTTTTCAGTCCATGTGTTTTCATGGCTGTGTCAGAGATGTTATAAACCTTGACATGTGACTTATGCAGCAATATCACAACTTCTCACCGAGTCTGGTCACCCAGGGTGAGAAGCAGCACTCCTGCCCTCGAAATTGTGCTGTTTTAAAGGTTCATGGAACTCACCACTGTCTGCTTCTCCCAGGGGAGTCATTGTTCTGCCCTTGTTTCTTTGAAAGATAAAAAATGCTTAAAAGAGCGTTTGTGTTTTTCCTTGCAAGAGCCAGACATTGGAAGTGAATTTGTCACTAGGAACACTTTGGCACCCTCACTACAGGGCTGATCCCAGCAGTGTGCCCAGTTGTATCCTTGCTGTGCCATGGCACCTGCAGAGCAGCTGGAATAGGTTTCTGATAGAGCTGTACAACTCATAGAATATGTAATTTCTACAAAGCACTCTTTTAAAGGGGGGAGAAAAAAGGAAAAATTCACTATCCTGTGTTCTTTGGCCCTCTGTGGGATATGGTTTATTTCTGAACCAAGGATTGCAAAGGAATCTTTCTGCCTTGTTCTAGAATTTCCATGTTTCTTACTCATTATGAGAATGACTTTTTATTTAATAAACTCTTTTGCTCTAACTCTTTCTCCTAAAGAAGGAGGAGTGGGGGGAGGCATTTTCTGTGCTTTTTACTGAGTAAGCCACATGTAAAAAGATCTGAATAATCTTTGGAGGGGAAAAGAAAAAAAAAAGAAAAACAGGACATGAATTTCAGAGCATGTGCTTTTGTGTTATTCAATATGACTGATAGAGAAGGATAAGGTTGAAGTTCAAGGCAAGTATGGAAAGTAATTTCTCTCTGCACAGTCACAAATAAAATGAGTCACAGCTCTATAGGATTAAATTAATTAAAGATGGATCTTGTGCTTGATGCTAGTTTGATAGAACTAGAGTTTGTAGTGGTTGTATCATGAACATAAGTGGATATCTCTAGTGGCTGGCTAGTATTTTCTTTCTACTCGTGAGTGTTTACTACGGCACACAAATGCTAACCGGTTTTATCACACAGTCATTATCATATCTTCTTCCCTTTCTCTCTACTCTTCAGGTGTTGCTGCTACAAAATGATTTCATATCAATTAGGAATTCCATTTCCTTCAAGGGGCTACTGAAGGAACAGCCACCTGTAATGCATGCTGTTAGACTTCAGGTGCTCTCTTTTCTTACACCAAGATCAGTGTAAAACCCGCAAGCATTAGCAGAGCATTTTTCCTATTAAAAAGAAAAAGAAAAAAATTACACTTTCTCTGGAAAATTTATTTCTTAGGACACTCAATATATGTTACAAGAAAAATCTAAAGTGACTTTAAAAATAAAAAGTTAAAAATGTATCAGATTTTTCATTCAGTGTAAAAGTGAAACAAAAGCAGCGGAGTACTATGAAGTTTCTACGTTGCTGGTGAAAGCAAATGCATTTCATTAAGCACAGTGTAACGATGGCAATTGCTTATCAAGGGGACAGTGATAAGAAACAAACCAAAACAAAAAACTCTCAAACTATTTTTAGGGGGGACCTCTAGTTTCTGTGTAATTTCATGGAAAAATCGATTTTTTTTTCTTCACATACATAAAACAATCCATTTGAGAACAAGCATTCCAAGTGTACCTTAGCACCAGTTCCTAAGTAGCACTAAGGGGATCTGGCATTTGGAAGGTTAATTTTCTTATCAAAACTATACAAAATCCTAATTTTGCAGAGTAGCAATTTGGAAAAAAAAATCAGCAATGGGAAAATGTTGGTTATGCAGCACTAGACATTCAGTACTCAGGGGATCAATTATAAAAACACTCATTCAGCTATTTCTATTCAAATGAACACCTGAAGAGGAGGTCTCAATGGTTTTAAAAGTGTGTGGATATTAGTGGATAAATGTTAGTCCAATAAAAGAGATCATCATCTGCTATTTGTGTGCATTTAAGTTGACACTAAAAAGATCTTTGTGGAATATTGCTGCTTCTTTTTCTTTTTGTGTGTGTGCATCTTTTATCTCATATTCCCTTAACACTTTGTGAACTGAAGAAAATAGACCAAATGAGCTGTTCTTTAAGATTAAAGGGGTAGCATTTAGTTGAACACACCTGAATGTGGAAGGAGTCTATTTTCCTCACACTTATGAATATGTAATGATGTGCTTGGAGGCACAGTCACGAACCCCTAATAAGAATGCACGAGTCTGTGTTTGAAAACAGACATTTGCATTTGCCCTCTGGTCACAGTACATGGGTCATTCTTATTCAAAAATTTATTTGCTTTATTTTTCTATTCCCCCTCCCTTTCCTACCCACCTCAAAATATTTTTTTTCATTTCTAGGTTTTGTTTAGAGAAAAATTAAAAAAAAGAGGGCTAAATCCCTCTAGAATGGTCAGGATTCAATTAGAGAGAGCTTACTCAGTGATATATACATTTATTTGTGCAACTGAAAAACTCCATTTTCTGCTTTGAGGAAGGAGTATGTTTCAGCCTCACAATTACATTTGCCTGAGCAAAAGATTTTGGCAGGATTTGAGAAGAAACAACAACAACAACAAAATGCCACAAAGGTAGGTAACGCAACACTTTAAAAAGTGAAAATTGGGAATAAGGTAATAGAAATAAAGTGATCTAGAAAAGGGATATACTTCATAAATTGCATAAATACTTCAGGAAAGCTACTACCAAGAAAGAAACAACAAAGCATCATAAATGTTAATACAGGGAGCAATCAGTGTCATGCACCAGACTACCCGTGTTGAAGGCACGGTATCCAGGTGGGGAAGAACAGGCTGTGGAGATTGGTACTTAATGAGAATATTGCATTTCTCTTAAAATTTCGTTTAAAAAGCTATTGAGGAGCTACTCCAAAAGACACTCAGAATTGTTGTGGGGTTTTTGCTGCTTTCTAAACAATACTTCAAATTAGGCACCAAAGAAGAATTTGCTAAGAGTTTATAACTCCCTTTCTTCAGTTCTTTCTCACTCCCTCTTTTTTTTCTACAAAGAAGAGAGAAGGGAAAAAAAAAGAAGGAAAATAATAATACAAAAAAGAGAGTAAACTTGCAGCACTTTATTCATTATCTGGATGAAAATGCTGGAAGAATCGGGCCTGTTTGCTCACAAACAAAAAAGAAAAACAAAAAGAAATAAACAGACAAAAAAATCACAAAGAGGTCCAAGTAAATTCATTTGCAGAGAACATTACTGAGCTACTGCAAATCACAGCAAACAATTTCAGCTGCTGGCTACATTAAAGATTTCCTCATCACTTTGCTAAGGGTCAGAGAAGTTAAACATCCATCCTAAAGCACGGAAGGAATTCAAAACATTCGGAACAAAAGTTGTAAGTCTAATTTGTGGAGGTATTTGAGCTTGTAGCTGCTGAGATGGCTCCTGGTGGGGTGTCCAGGGGCAGGGATGCTCTCCCCCTGTAAGGGTGCAGGTGTCCCCTCAGTGCATACGGCAGCACACACCGACACTCACACAGAGCAGGAGCCCATCACACTTCACTACACATTTTCTAGATTTTACATTACTATCACAAGTGTGACTTTAGTAAGAAAAAAGAGCCTATTGTGACAGCAGCCGCCGAGCAGCCCATTATTTGAGATCTAACAGTGACACCTGCAGTTGAGCCCCACACACTGACACAAACATCTCGCAGAAACAGAGCCCTGTTTTGAACCGTGCACATCTCCTGCTTAATTATCCTCGTGTACCTCAAATCTGCCTCTCCCACTGGCAGCACAATCAGCTTCCACACCAGCATGAATCAGCTTTTCCACTGCAAAAGCAAGCAGCCTGCCATAAAGTATATAAATAGCCCACAAAATCTTCCTTGCGCTGCTTGGTGGGAGTAGAGCTGCCCATGCACACACACACACACAATCTCTCCTCCACAAACAGGCATTTCAGAAGAACCACCTGCATGTCTGAAAAGCTCACCTCCATGTTCCAAAGATTTAATCATTTTTCTGTTAATTGCAATATAAAACTTTGCATTTTATATGAATAAAGATCAGATAACCTGGTGATTTGAATTAGTCCTCTTTGTCATCACTGTTCCCTCCTTGGTTTTGGTTACCAGCTGGTGAGCATCTGTAAAATGGTCATTCTGTCTCCACTCCTAGATAATCCATGGGTTTTCACAATTTCACCATTATTTAAAACACTTTGTTTTGTTCTGTTTGTTCTTTTGCTTTAAGAGAAGCAATGTTGTACTTTAAGTGATGCTCTGAAGGTTACATTGAGAGGCCTGACTCTCCATTTAAAACAAATAATATGTAAAGGTCTCTATTTCACTTTTTCCTTTTCACTATTCTCACAATTTACTGCTTCTTCAGCTTCCTTCAATATACTAGAAAACAAGCTCCTCTTCCTCTCTTAAAAGCAGAAACTACAAGGTCTTTGCTGAAAGATGATTTTTTGTATCACCAAATCCTTTGACCCACTACAACAGTTTCTAACCAAGATCAGTACCAGTATTTCATACAAGCACAGTATGAATTTGGTTTTAATTTACAACTCTTGGAGATACTTCTTTTGTCAAGTTAGCTTTTAGACCTCAGATATAAACATGTGTTCACTTGAAAGAAAAAGATTTCTTTATAACTTTTGTCAATATTCTGCTGATTGCTAGTTCAGTACCAGATGTGCTATGCTTAATGGTGCATATACAAGAAGCATTCCCTAATCCCTAAATGAACTTCTTATCTCTAAATATATACAGGATAAGCTATCTAAACTCAATTTAGCAACTATGCTATTAAATCTACCAGAACCAAAGAGTGAAAGAATATTGTTAAAGCCAAGTGCCTGTTAGCAAAAAACCAAAGAATCCTCCTGAAACAAAACACGGCTAACCATAGATCAAAATCAATCAGACATAGATTAATTTCTCCTATCAGGGCATCTTGAACCCCCACATCTTCATTTCACAAATGCATACACCCAGTTTTAAATGCCTCTCATTTTGTTAGCACCACACTCTGTCAGTCACAATTTGCTGCAGAGAAATGAGTTGTCATCAGATCAGACTTTTTAACTGCATATGAATGCAGATGGATCCATTATGGAATTTAAGAGAAGTACACCAAACAAATAAACAAAAACAAAAAACAACAACAACATGTCATCTGCTGGTTGGATTACAGCACCTGGAAGCATTGCATCACCAGTTCCCTCTGTGACCTTGGAACACAGGTTGATACAGCACCTGGATACACCTTCACTGATGAAACTACAGCATTTTCACCTTCATTCACAGCCAGACACTCCAGCCTGGCCCGTCAGTTCTTCAGCAATAACCCCTCCTGCCCCTCGGCCATGCAGAGGGGAGGGCAGGGGCTGCTTGGGACAAATGAGAAGAATGCCCATTTATACTTCTGATGTACCTGGCATCCCTAATTTAATAATTTCCTGATCCCAAAAACCTGGACCCATCTATTTTATTCCATGCAAGGTTTCTTAAAATAGTCCACAATCTGTGAAGGCAACAAAAGCAAGAAAGGGCAAGTTGCACCCAGGCCCACAAAAGAGATGACTCGTGATGTTTTCTACCTGATGTTTTCACTGTTACATGCAGTGGTGGATAACTCCATGACACTCCACAGGGCTCTCCTACTTTCCCTGTACTCCCTTAACCCCTCCTATTTCTCCTTACCTCAGTATGAAGGGTGCTAAGTACCAGTTGTATTCAATGGACCTTAAAAATCCACTTTTTCAACCTTTGGGACTGAAAAGGAGCACAAGAACTTTTAGGTTTGCAGAGTTTGGTCTAAAATACAACAAAATGCTAAGCAAAATGGTTGACTGTCTTCTCAGGAAAAGTTGCACCTGGAAGAACAGAATCTTTCGTCAATACAAGAGGAGAGTTCTGGTTTGGAACCAGAGAAATGGACGGAAAGTTGTCACAGAGGTGCACATTCAAGATGCATTTTGTGAAATCTGCCTATATTTTCCTCCACTTTTGTTCATGTTGTCTTATTATCTTGGGAGAAGTGTTACAAAATCACCACATTAAAAAAAAAAAAAAAAAAGGGGGTGAAAAAAACGGAAAAAAAAAAGGAAAAAATATAATTTTAAAAGAAAAGGCTATGCATATGCAAAGTTGATTCAAATGCTTTCAGATTGCGCCATAGAAAAGCTGTGGCCTAGTTTTGGAAATACATATTTCACTTTATTTTGCACACAGCTGGGTTTATGTTGGCACTCACACTAATATGCAAAATGCAGTATCTTATATTCATGAATGACTCTTTATAAAATGCCAGGAGGGCACCTGCTTTCTTTTCTTTAAGTCTATATCATGACAAAGAAGCAGCCTGCATTAATGGCCAGCTTCCAGCTCTGACCACAGCCTGGAGGGATTTATGCCAGCTGTACACAGGTTTGGAAGTAAACAACATGCCCCGGTCAAAAGGAGTTTCTTACACTCCACGGAAAGAGACTGCTAATGAGATGCAACGGACTGAAGGAGGGAGCACACGGCAGCACTGATGGCAGGGAGCTCTCACAAACAAGTCCATGAGCTCTCAGATGTGCTGCATCCTGGTCCTCTCCACGGTGCAAGCCCGGTGTCTTATATGCATCATCTGGTCCTTGTGGCATTGCTGCAGACACAGCAGCCAAACACCTTCCCATTCTTAAGGCTTCGGCTCAGCAAGTGCCACAGCATTCAGCAAACTAACAAAACATACCCTGGCCTGTAGTAGGTGTTGGCATTTCTTTCTTTTAAAATAGATGTATCATGTCTCAGTGGTTTAGAATAAAGCCTATTGAAACTACTCCTCATCTTAACAAGTTGCTTTGTCTGCCATCCAAATCTGACAGGATCTGTGTGCTTCGAACTTCAGATCATGATGCAAAATTCATCTCTCAGGATTTTGCCCCCAAATCAGAATAACATCCATGAGACAGCTTGACAAAGATTTTTCTTTAATGTACAGTTGATTAAACATGCACTTAAGAAAAAAAAAAAAAGCTTCTAAATGAGATATGGACAACAAACATTAGATAATTTCACAGATATTTGTGCAGATAATTAGAACTTCAAATCACAAATTTTAAAATTAGACTGATGTATACTCATTATATGGTCATGTTAAAGAGGTCAGATATTCAATTCTAGCTTATAAACTGGAGTTGGTTAAAAATATATGAAAAATCTTTATTCCTTTTATTATCCTCCACAAGATTATGTCTACCATGTGCTATCTAGGTCTGATCAGTATTAATTCTTTTTCCTGACTAAACAAGGCCACCACAGTAATTTTCGTGTACACTTCTGAGTTAAGCAAGGTACTGTAAGGTCAAATCAGCCTAAGTTGCACAGGATGTTGTTGACCTAATAGCTTTCCATCACTACTGCACTGCACTTGATATACTGTTTGATTTCCAGACCAGAAATAGCTGTGTTTCACCGTGTATCAACTGATGTATTTTGCCAAGTGTTAGAAGAAACTGAAAAGTAACAACAGATACAATGCAGTTACAACAAAACAAGCATGTGTATATTACATCCAATTCCCTAACCAAACCTTCAAGTAAATTATATGAAGACAGAACTGTATCTGTGATCAGTTCTTCAAGAAGTAATAGTCTTTCTTCCACTTCCCAACTCCAGACTTGAGCTATGTCCCTATTCCTGCACCAGGAACAGGCAGAACCAAAAAACAAGGGAATCACTGACTGGAGAACAAAACTTGTTAAATTGAGCTGTGTTCACACATTTACCTTTGTCTCCCAAGGCCCTGCAGCAGCTTACAAAATGCTTGTCACCAAATGCTTTGCCATTTTCAGCAAGTATCAGAACAATTGGAGGTGTTTATTCCTGGACCAGTACACTGCATACAAAGTATGACTCTTCCTGCAGAAGCTAATTTGTAGCTGCTTGGAGATCTCCCTCTGCAGTCGGCACTGCAAGGTGCAAGTTTAGCAGCAAAGCACCTACAGCAATGTCTTCAGAAACACAGCAGCAGAGCTAGGACACTGTTCACTAGCTCTTATTGATGCAGAAAGCAAAAATTAATTGTTACTACTGAATTAACTAGCAACATTAACTATTCTTCTAGTATCAAGAAGAATCAAACCAGAGGCTACAAGTCTGACACGTCCCAAAAGGGCATTTCATGCATTAAAAGAACTACGAGAAAGAAAGTCACCCTGCTCAAGGCAAGAGCAGTGTCCTGTGTGAAGGTAATGATCTCACATGCTGTGCCACTTCATTCACACAGTGGTTGCACATACTGCAAACTGCAAAGCAGATTTCTGTATTTTTCAAACTAGCAGCAAAAGTAGGTACATGCTTTCTGTATTCAGGTGACAAGATAGTTCCAATAAAGTTCTGATGAGAAACAAACTCATCGTAAGTACTAAGCTTAAGGTCCTCTGAGATCTATCTCCATTTTTGTTTATTTCCTCATCCCTCCTTCATATTCCTGCTAGTCCCATTCTTGATATGTAATGTTTTTAAAGGATTGGATAGCCTCTTCTTGGATGCAGATGAGCAAGCCATGAAGAGGCATGTTTTACACGCCTTAAGAGATATTAGGTAAAACCAGGAAATATTAAACAGAGAACTACAGTTTTGAGTCGTGACTTTTTTTTATTACTATTTATTCATTCACTGAACTAGTTGCAGAAGGCAGACAATTGTTTTTGCAAAGACTAGGAACAATTCAGTATTGTAGAAAAACTCTGGTCATTGTCAGAATACAAATTGCAATTAGAGTGCTGTATGTCTTTCCCCGTGTGAAAGTCTGGTTGTTGTTAGCATTTATCTGGGAGAATCTGATTTTACCCTAGCAATTGCAAAGGGGAGTCAGGCAGACAGTTCCCACCCCTTAGCTCCACTGCTGAATTAGCAGGCGACCTTGCACAAAACAACTACTCTGTATCTTCATTTACCCATCTAAACCACACCTATTGTATTTATTTAGCTCACAGGGGCATCAACAGGCTTAATTAATGTTTGCAAAAAGCTTTGAGATCGTCAGATGAAAGGTCCAAAATATTTTAAAGTCAATGAGAAAAAAATGGATAGGTGCCAAGAGAGTCGATTGGACAAACGGCTTCTCCTATCAGTATTGTCCATATTTCAGTTTCTAGTTTATCAGTGGAATATACAGGGCTGTTTAAATAAAGTCTCACACATGTTCCACTGTGTACAGAACCAGCCACCACTGTTTGTAGATCCAAAAACAGTTAGAAAGCTGTAAAAGAATGCTTGGAAAGATATATATTTCAACTCCCAACACAAAAGTCCTTTCTCCAGAGTGTTTCTGTACTCTGTAGAAAAATTCCCAATGGCAGTTAGCAGCACATACATGGAGTTTAATATTTTTATATACTGTAATTTTTTGATCAATGGACACTGAGAAGCATCTTCCCTTGACTGTTTTATGAAGAAGAGCTTGAATTTAATATCTGCAGGCATATAACCAGTGCTTAAATAAATAAGAAACTCCCCTTTCCCCAAGGATCCTAATGCTATAGCATCTAGGTCACTGCTATTAACCTCTTCCCTACGGATTTAGAAATAAATCCAAGATCCCAAGTAAACTATATTCCTCAGCTGACTGCATCCCCATCAGCCAACACTGTTTTCATAATTTTTCTCCTAACCTGGTGCTCAGAGAAGAGATCTAAGATGCTGCAACACTGTCCTATTCCAGGCAGAACCAGGCCAGCTGAAGATGGACTTGCTCAATTCGTGGCATATCCCCTCCCACCCACCCNCTGTCTCCCAGAAACAAAGGTTTTAAACACGCTCTTGTGGGAAGAGCAAGTGCTGTGTTAACCTCTCCCACAGAAATACACCTAAAGAGGCCAAGCTTTGGATACTTTGTGGTGCCTCTTACTAAGACAAGCTAGGATAATGAGATAAAATATGTGGACAGCAAGCAAAGCATTATTGGCAATTGTTCAGCATAGCAAACTCCCACAAGGTTTAGGTTTTGCAGCCTCAGTTCAGTACCCCAGGTAGAATAAAGTAGGAGGAGTTTTTTCAAAATACCAAGGCTACTTAGAAGAGTGCAGAAAACAATAAAAAATTGGAAGGTGTTCAGAAGATCTGAGGGAAAAAGGGATCACCATAGGGCACATCCTATTTGCTAGTACAGGAGTACTGACACTTGTTTCTGGATTAAGTCAGCCAGCCTACACCAAGTTGTCAAAATGACAGAGGAGTCCCTGTGTTACTTCCAGAGATTTTCTTCCATGGTGTTGCACAGGCTAATCCTCAAAAGGTGCTGGATTTGAACTGCCAATCTTTGCTTAGGCTAAAGTCTATATAAACCAAGGTAGTGCTGCTGCACAGTGGTGGAGCAAAGCACTGCCTTCTGCTGCTCTGACGTACTACATGAGAAAATGCGTGGGTTTGGGTTTTCTTTTCCTTCTTTTTCATCAACAGAAAAATAGAAATGGTAGGTTCTTTTTTTGTATTTCCTATGTAACTGCATTTCAAAATTAAGTGGGCCTTAAAAAAAATAAAACCCTTTACATTACCATCGTAAAGTACCTAAATGCAAACAGTGAACAGACTCATACAATAATGCCTTCTCCAATTTTCACACATATGCTTCCATATGAAAAAAACTAGAGCTTGGACAACTAGAAAATTCCTAAGTTGAACATGAGAACCTAAGTCTTCCAAAGATATCCTCAACAAGTTCACCTTATTACAAGGTGAAATAGATCAGGTCCGCATCTGTAAGGAAAGGGTTAATAACATTTGGAGTACGTGCCTTAAATACCCTCTCTGTGGTGAAAGTTGCAGAAATCCTTGACCTTTGTGGGGAAACTTGCTGCAAAAACAAAGACGCAAAGTTTCAGTTTTGGCCTTGATACTTCTTGCAGCAACCTTCGGCTGCTGTGTGAGATCACTCAAGTGCAAACTGTGCCAGCCAGGTCAAAAATGACTTTGGTGCTATTTGCCTTGTATGACCCCAGGGCAGACCCCTGATGACCACCAAACCAAGACCAGAACATGTGACAGGATGAGCCCCTGCCCTACCTTCACCTAATGTGGGGGCATAGAAAAGCGACTTGGGGAGTGAACCAGGCTGGACCCACCACCACAAAGGGGACCAGGGCACTGAAGGACCAAGAGGACACTGCTGGATCCACAGAGGTGACCATTTTCTGCTTGGTCTCTCTCACTCTCTCTTTTCCCTACACAGTTATCATTACAAATTAAGTTTGTATTATCAAGCCAGTGTTTGGTCTCATTTGCACCTTAACTTGTGCAGAGGACTTAACATCAAATCATAGCAACATCTTTAATTTGCATTGTCAGAAGCTGGAAAACGGAGCAGGTAAAATTTATTTTCAGGTAAGTTATACTCAATATGCATCACACTAATGTATCAGTGAGCCGCAGAGCCTTCAGACCACATAGGAGCAAACAGAAAGAGGATGACAGGATTAAATAGCTGATGATCTGATTGGAAAACATTGAGCTTTTAGGATCTAAACCTCTATTTTTTCTGGGGAAAAACCACCAAATGTGGGTGTGTTTATATTAAAATACTTTATTTTTGAAAGGTAAAATAGGATGCAGTTTGTCTGCAAATAAAAACAGCACCCAGTTGCCTAATTTTGTTGTTTTTCTCTAATGGAAGACTTCTAATAGCATGCACAGGAACCTTTCCTCCACGTTTCTTAGAACTAATTTACAGCAGGATATAAAGATGATATATTCATTACAAAACAAATATTGGAAAATTAGCATATGAGCTTCAAGTAGTGTGTGATTCATGCCTACAGGAGAATCCAATGGAACAAACTATCTACTATATGAAATCCCAAGACATTCTCAAATACTGTCAGTCTTCATGAAATTTCTGATAACCACTAATCTCATTTCTTATATAAAAAGGTTGAAGCAAGGAGTCACTAGCCAAGGTCACACATACACAAGTCAAGATCAGAATTTAGGTTTGGCTTTGCTGTGAGCCAGCCTTTTGAACAGACTGCTTTAAACTACTGTAGTGATGAGTTATTGTTGGGATTTGTGTGTTTGCTGACACATTATATAATACTTATACAGTAAAAATTGTTTCACCTTTAAAACAATATGCACATGTTCTTTCCTTTTAATTTTGAAGTACATAAACCACTAGAATTATTTCCTAAGAGGAAGCATCAAAATGAGGTGTTACAGCTGAAGAACAAACATATTGATGACACGTGACGTTGATGAAATGCACAAGAATGGACAATTCATCCCCACAGTTATTTGAAAGTTTTTGATGTTGTCAGGTAAGGCATGTTTCATTCAGTTTGACACATTAACACTGGGTGCTGAAAATAAAAGTTAGTGATACTGGAACACTAAATAATAAAAGCTAAAGACATCTCTATTTTAAACAACCCTAGAAGCCAATTTCCCTACATAATGCTCAGATTACCCTTGAAAATCTAACAGGACAGAAAGGAAAAGTCAACACACTACAGTGATTGCAACAACTGTGGCTTCCATGCATTTTTAAAAATACAGCTTATAGTAAATCAAACATAAAAGCATTCTTTAAGCTTTAAAAAAAAATCTTAATGGTGATAGATCAAACTTGTATTTTGACTTTATCTGCAAAGACACAAAATCTGGTGTGCTTCTGGCTAGACAGTTCCTATTCAGAGCAACCACTGCTGAGGCTATCAACCAATTCCTACACCTTCGAACAAATGTAAATGCAAGTGGGTTAGTTTAGATCCCTACATAACAAATAAACAAACAACAACAACAAAATCTTCTTAGGTCAATTAATTTACATGAGATTCTCCAATATTAAGCCTGCATTTTCATGGGACAAAATTTGCCCTTTTTTTTAAGTAGTCAAGTAGAAAAATTTAATAAGTGCGAAAAAATGCCTACACTAACTACTAGAAAAATGCTACTAAATCAATTGAACACTTTTATTCACAGCAATTACTATAAATATGGTTTCATCCCTATTGAAGTCAAAGGGTCATTGAACAGAAGCAGCTCTTTTCTTAGTGTTTTGTTGTTTGAGAAAGAATGAATTTATTAATTCATTAGTAAATTACTAAAAAAAAAAATTACATCCTGTGGGAAATATCTGGGAAAAAGTCTATAGTAGTATTTGCACAATTTTTCCACAGAAAATGATCTACCACCTCTTAAACTGCAATCAGAGCAAAAAGGTTGCTTTTCCTCCCATAAATACATTGAAAAGCAAAACATTGAAACTGCTTTTCAAGGCATTTTTCTTGACTCAGGTTGTGAGGATCTTTTTATCTCACTACCTACATGGACTAGATGCTACAAGAAAAAAAAATACTTCCAATTGAGATACTGCATTTAGTAATCACTAGTGAACAGAAAATCTACACACTGTTCTGGGTGATGGTAACAGTAGGAACAATCACTAATAACTCTAATATATTATGTGAGCAGATGGCCAAAATTATCAAACATTTTATCTCACTTTTTTTTACATTGTAAGGGATAAAACTCAGAGATGATAAACTGTGGCTGAGACAATGAATGCTTCCATCCATCATCCTGGGCTTCTCTTATTCCAGCCATGTGACTGAGTTGAGAATCAAGTTTATGATATCTTGGCAGAAGATTCCTACGGAAGCTAATATCCTGACTGAGTACATGTGTCATTCATTTATTCCCCATAAGAGCAAAAAATGTTAATTTTAAGAATCTCTATTTCACTTAATTGAACCAGATCACAAATCAAATATTTTTAAAGGCTTAGGAGACCATTCTCAAAAATTTCAGCCTTTATACTGCTGCTGAAACTGTGTTTATTCTCAAGAGGACATCAAGTCTTTAAAAAATTGCTTGCTGATCCTAGGCAAGAGAAATCTCACTTTAAGAGCACAAGCTCAAAATCTAATTGAAATCCTTGGTACAAGCTGCAGCTCCTCTCCCCACGCGCCGAACGGGCTTGGCACAGCGTCCGGGCATGGCCGGCTCTCAGCTGGGGGCAGCGTTCTCGGCTGTGAAGGCAGAGCGTGCCCTCTGTCACTCATGGCGAGCAGTCCTGTCCAACTGTCTCTTTTCAACAACTTCATCATCAATCTCTTTATTAACAGCTCCGCTGCAGACTGAGAATGCAAACAAGGACAGCGCGCATGCCAGATTTCTGGAAGCACACGGCACAAGACACCACTCAGGGCACAGGGCTAGGAATGCTGGAGCAGAAAATGTAGCACAACTCTTCCACACTCTTACAAGAAGTACCATATTTATGTTTATTTGGAATCAAATTTCTATCTGGAGAGAGATGGGGAGGCGGCAAAGTTGCTTCTCAAACAAGGATTGCCCACCTTGTCTCCAGTTTTATCTTTATGCCGTTTGAAGTGCCCAATCAATAAATGGCACTTGACCCAACACTCCATTTAACTTTAATAATTCTATCTGCTTTTTAGGTCAGTTTTTCACCCTAACTGAAGTGTTGCAGAAATAACCTCAGATGAAAAGTTTCATATGTGTAGACTTTAGGTATGCAAAAATTTACTTAAGTAACCTTATTCAGGTGACTGACTTCTACAAATACAAACAGAAAATAGGAATGCTAGATCGTAGACAGGAGAGCAAAAAGGGCATCTGCACTGGAAAGCTGTCCAGTATCTGTGTGGGCCACAGTCATCATGGGGCAGTTTAAATGCATTGGCTAGTTCCTTAACTAAATAAATGCTTTTCTTACCTAATAAACTGGGGCTTTTACCACCTTACATCAACAATAATTTTCCTCTTTATCCTTTCCTATTATTTTCATGGATTCTAGTTCTTATTTAAAAACAGTAACTTAATACAAAACCAAAGCTTAACAATATCTACATATACTGTAAAACATTTTTTCCCAACCATTACTACACCCTTAAATTTGACTTCAATATAGTGCGTAGGATGTTTGTCATTCTGAGTTTATTTTAAACATTGCACTAGAACAGAGATCATAAAAATACTGTGGTAATTAAGATATCCAGACATGCTGATAGAACCCGTTATCAGGTTAATTCATTAATATAATTCATAATTAAGTGTGGAAGGCAGGGAAAAAAGTTACCTATAGACAGTATTCCAGAATTTAGTTAGAACAATAAAATATACCTAAACTTCATTAAAAAAAATTCCTTAGTTTAAATATCCAAAACACATATGGAATATCCAGCAGTGGTTCACCATATTTTTCATAAAAAATGTCCTCTGAAGTTTCATATTAAAGTTGCATTCTTTTAGTGACAGTATTACCTGATGGCTGTAGATATTCCAAATGATTCGTTTCAACTCTGTAGATGTATCAAACTGCATCTGCCTCCACCAACAAAACCAAGATGTTTTGTTTCTACTGAACACACTTAATACTACTACTATTATTAAACTGAATTCAGTTGACTGAATTTATCAGTACATACATACTGATTTGTATGTATTACTGACATTTTTCCAGTATGAATACTGGATCTGTTAAAAAAAATACTAACTGAACCCACTAAGTATTCAGATAATATATGTGCATTCAGACATTTCTGACTGTACCATCAACACCTGCATAATAAGTGATGAAATTTGGTAAGTATTGTTCAGTCACAATGATGGCACTAGTATACAACACTAGTATGTTCATAAACTTACATAAATTATACCAGCATCACTACAACATGCAAAATATCTTTTGCAGAAATGCACACAACTTCCAAATAATATCTGTTATGAGGATAAACATACTCTGCTTCCTCAGTAACTATCACAGTAGTTTTTTCGTGCATTTAAGTATAGGTTCTGGACCAGAATCAATATCGTGTATTCTTGCTATGCTGAATAACTTTTGGTTATTCCAAATGCTGAAGAACTGTTTCATCTTTTACTGCTGATAAAATTCATTCTCCCATTAAGGTACATTTACTAACAAATGATATTCATTACTACTCGGTTACCATATACTTGTAGCTACAAGTTTAAAAAATCTGCAGTTTACAAAAAAAAAAACAAAATAAAGAAAACCCCCCAAAACTAAGAAATGCACTAAAAAGTGCATTTAATAAGAAGTGCCATGCACACATACTACCTACAAGGAAGCAAGGAAGCACAACTTTAGCTAGAACTCATCAACTCAAATGTCTGATTCCAATCAGTATGTCTAAAGCCATCTGTTAAACCATGGCTTATTAATGTTAATTATTTTGGCTACAACAGTATTTTTCAGCTTCTTGTTTGCAGATCCTTATGAGTCAGTGAACTTAATTCAGGAGGTTGATGATCGGCAACTCAGAAAAACAACCTATTGCCAGTAGCCTGAAAGACACTGTACAGAAATTTGTATATCTACTAGCAGATTTTTATTGGTCAGAGAAAATAAAAGATGAATTAAAGCCATAAATAACATCATCAGCAGTGATGAAAGGGAGATGTGGTGGGCAGGATATAAAAATGATGAATCTGTTTGAAACAAGACAAGCAATTGCATGCTGTGAAAAATATATACAACAGAAAGGTTTATTGTTTTCAGCAGGGCAATTATAATATTGTAGTGGTAGAAGACCATAATCATCAGTGGTTTTAGCAGTTAAAGACATTTTAGTCAAAAGGAGACTACCTACTAAAGTTTCTCACACCAAGCATTTGGAGGATTGGGCTCATGCTGATACAAAGATCAATCAAGTGATGCACAGCCACTTGCAATTTTTACTTTTATGTCGGGACATGCTTTAACTACTTAACACGAAGAGAAATAGTGCCATCTGCTGACATAAGGAACAGGCACTTGCAAGAAAAGCCTGAGGTGCCAAAACTCTTAGAGCCAATGTTTTTAAAAATGAAGTTCAAACTTTTGCAGAAAATAGCGTACCCTCAAACTGTTTAGGCACATTTCTTCTAGTTTTGTCCAGTTTTAAGAATTTTGGATGGAGAGATGAAATGGATGCCCTTAAAATGTGTGTGTTTTTGGCAACTCTGCCTCTGCTAAAACACAATTCACAAACTTTCCCTTTCATAGCTCAAACCCAACACCCTTCTGAGTGTTACTTCCACTTCCTATAGCAACCATAAATGAACGCTCTCTAAATAAGCATTACTTACTATATTTCCTTTGGGCCATACTGTATTTTGCCTTAGCACAAAATTTAAGAGCTAAGTAAGAGTTAAGAAAGTAAAACCAATTCAGTACATTCAGAAAAATCAGACAACCATGGGATTGTGCTGTTTTTTATTGTGTTTTCAATGGAGAAATACATCATCTGTTTACAAAATAGCTCTTGAAAAATACAAGGAGTACAGATACTATAAAACAAAGCAAACTCCAGTCATGAGACACTACGTACATCATGCGAAAGCAACAGTCTGATCTCCAGGTTATGAAAACTAGAATTAAAAAGTCACTATACAGAAAGGTTCCAAGTTTCCAGCTTGGCAAAACTTGGGTGCAGTTACATGAAACGTTTAATAAAATGAAAAAGATTTTCCGATGTGTAAACAAAATGACAAGACTAAATTTGTGCCTGGCAATTTCGATCTAAACTCCATAGCTACACAAAATACACAGACAGCTTGTACACTTCAACTGTTAAGATATAACCTTCTTTGGGGGTTGGACGACAGCAGGCTGCACAGGGCAAGGAAAAGAGAAATATTGTATACTAGACATCTCAGACAAATGGCAAAAAAAAAAAACCCTTCAGTTACTGCACAGCCTAAGTAAAGGATAAGCTACACTCTGACTTTGGAGAATTAATTTAGAAGGATAAGGGGAAGAGTGTAAGTAATTTAACTTGTAACATGAAAGATGCATGTGTAATAGGATGGAGCACAATGGGAGAAGGGAGTTCATAAAACATGCTAATCAAAGTATGGGAAGTATGATTTGACATCCCACATATTTCAGACTTAAGTAATAGTAACATGAAGTTATCTACATCTGGTATTACTGTTGGTATCCCTCATGTTCCTCAAATACTGCTGTTCTTTGCCATGAGAGCTTCAGTTCTTTCAAAAGAAAAAGTTGTTACTTTTCTGATAGGACTACAAGAACAAAAAATAGGAGTAAGAGAGCTCACTAGATGTGAAGTGCTTACTAGAAATATGGTTTTTAAAAATTTGGTGTTGTTCAGTATGTAAAACTACTTGTGATGAACTATCTAAAAATAAAAAGGTTAAAATTCACAGGGAAAAATCTTTTTGTCTTTATTTAAAATTTTAAGCTTTTTAATGCATACGGGACCTTTATGGAGTGTACAAAAATCATATTTAGTGATTCAAAGGCCATCAAGACAGGTGGTGTATTTCACAGGCACACAGTATTTACCTAAACACTTTAGTCATGGGACAAATTTTGAATTTGTGCCTAGAGGCCACAAGGTATTGGAACTAGGTAAGGGGCAGGGGGGAAACCCAAATGGCTTCTTTTTATTTTGTATAAATAACTATTGTTCTATATGGTGCATACAAGCTGAAAAAATAATTAAAAAAAAACCAACACAAAAGCTTTTCCCAAGAAGTAAAGGGATAAAAAAAGGGAATAAGGAGTTCAATTGGCTCAAAAGAAAGTTTATTTACTGTCTGATTGCTGATTTGTATGCACCTTAAAACAATCCTATAAATAAAAGTAGACCACATCTTAATCATGTCCCACCAAATACCAAAACTCCCCAATTACTTCCTCAACTTACATCTTAGGACCCCAAGATTTGACGTTACATTTTAAAGACTTACTGCTGCTTGATGGCAGTTGAACTAAATATACTATACACTTTGTTTTCAATGTATAGTATATCATAGAATGTCATCCAATTTGCAAATTACTACTGTTGAAGAGACTCTTCAATAAAATGAAATTTTATCAGCTAAAGATCTAAAATTAGTCATACTCCAATAAAAAAGTACATAAAAGTGCATTTAAGGGATTCTTATGCCAGTTTTATCTCAATTTTGAAACAATGCATCAAACAAATTCAATCAGAATGTCAAATATGGCTACAAATAGTGTTCATGTTTTTAAAGGCAGTAATCCTTCGAAATATTTAATGTAACTGTTGCTAACACATTAATTGTACTCCTGGCTTCACATACTAACCTGGACTTCCAATCAAGCGGCGACTTTAGTCCAGAAAGGGAAGTGCACAACATATACCTAAATCCATTTGCGATTATGTTCTAGTCTTGCACCCTCCGTTCTCCTTTTTTTTTTCTATTAGAAGACAACAGGTTGAGTTGGCAGATACTGTTTATGGACCCCTGAGGTGTTTTTTACCGGTTCAATCTCAATTTTATTGAATTCTTGATAACAGGAATAGGATTTGCAGGAAGAGCAGGGATATCTGAAAGGTCTGTACTGGGTGTTTTCTGAAAAGAAAAGAAGTTTGATTGTATTTTAATTTTGTAAGTATAGAAAGAAAAATATATTGTAGTAATTGGCATTAACTTCAAAAATCTTTAGAAGATTTTTGGGAATATATGAAGATAATCACAGACTATAAAGAGAGAAGCAGGTATTTCCTTTGCCTACACAGTCTTTACTAAGGGAAATTTCTACAAGAATCTTTGTGTGCTTTTCCTTTTATGACAACTGCAAAAAATTAGCAAGTGCTGCAGATAAAGCTGGGCCTACTAATAACCTGTATTATAGCAAAACATCCACAAAATAAGGGTGCTTGATTAGTCACATCTAATATCTGATCTACGTGTTTAGTATTTAAAAATCATTCTTAACAAGTCAGTGTTAAGTCTCTGCCCTCACAAATGAGTGACGAAAAAGCGTTCCCACTCCGAAGTGTGTGTCTTCAAACATTCACATTCCTGACTGCTGAAAAACTCTACAGTCAAATTTCCAGTTTTTCATATTGGTTCAGATTTACATGAAGCAAAGCATAACAAACTCTATAAAGCTACTTTATGAATGTGCTAAGAATTCCACCTTGACAATAATCTGAACATTTTTCTCTCACTTAAGACTTAAATACCATTCAGCAAAATTATATCTAAAACAAAAAGAAAACACAGAAAAGAAACATCCCCAAGATTCAGTGAGATTCATTAATTTCTCACTTGTCATACATGCCCCTAGGGTTGGGGTAGGTTTCTTTTTTTTTTTTTTAAGTATTTTCACTTTCACTGTGGCACATTATTTTGCCATCCCAATAACCCAGTTATTACTCAATACTTCACATAGTTTATCATAAAGTGTTTTCTGAAATTATAAATGTTCAAAATTTATATAAGGGACATTTGATACATGGGGAAAACTGCATTAAAATGACTGTCCTTAATTGCTGCCTTATTAAAAATAAATCAATCAAGTTAACACTGACTGATGCAGTAGCAAAGCACAAAGTAGCAAGGACACAGGGCAAGATGCTCTGAACCTCACCCCTGCCCCAAATTACCCCCTGGTTGGTGCTGATCTGCAGTTTGACATGTTTCTATTTTCTGCAACATGGGCAGTGCTTTAAACAAAGCCAAGAACAACATTGAAAAATGACAGAGGAAGCTCACCATCCTTTGTAGTTTCCAGATTACTTTTGCTAAAGTAACAACCACACAATCTGTAAAAAAGCTACAAAGCTTTCTATATCCCCCACAACAACAAACAAAATAAAATCGATGTACTTACTAAACGACCTAAGAACTTCCCCGAAGCAGTTTAGGAAGTCCATGTAGCATCTGCAGTTTTTGCCAAAACAACTTTGCTATCTTTATTCAGTACTGCTCACACAGTTCAAAATGTCCAGTAAGAAATACCATTATTACTATTGCAACAATCTCTGTTTTCAACCAACACATACACTACACATACTTTAATGATTCAAGTGTGCATAAAGTGCTTGATAGTGATACTTTAATCAGTAGATCACTGAGCTTAAAAATGCTAGTAAAAAACAGATGTGCTCTCTAGAAGTTGTTACAATACTAGAAACAAAAATTTAAGTGAATGGTACAGAAATCCTGCTGCTTTCCAAAGGACCTTACACTGCTAACACCAGATGGCTCAGGAGTGACAAGCGTTCAACTTGTCTCTCATAGCAAATATTAGAATCTGAAATCACATTTCAGACATCTTCAACCTCTACCTGGATACCTTTGAGCAGCAGCTATTTAAAGCATTTGTTTCCTTGTTAGAAAGGATTATTCTGTGATGTGCAAAGCACAAAGGAATAAACTGAGCCCCTTACTTTGAAGGCACAATTCAGAAGAGCGAATCCAGCTTCGGTCACTTTGTATGGCAAGCCATACATGTTTAGCTACAATGCACATTCAATAAGATCAATGACCATCTAAAACACAAAAATTGTGACAGTAACAAGTAGCTTTCCATACAATGGATTTATATTTTAAATTATACATTTATTTTTAACATCTGGACTCATTTCAGTTTCAATTCTTTCACCACAGATTAGCACACAAACACACTGCATGGCAGTATTGCTTTTAAAAACAGTACCTGAGGAGCTTGCAGAGAAGTTGTCTGAAGTGTTTCTGTTTGAGAATTAACATTCACTTCTGTCTCAATTTGCTCCTGAAAAAAAAACCAAAAGAATCACCACAATTACACCACTTCCAATGAGCTACTTATATAGAACACCTAGAACTCCAGAATGCTTTACACTGTGCACATACAGCAAAAGAAAAATGCAAGCATCCATGCTTGCTGCACTGACACCCTTCCTTTTATGATGCAGAATCACCACACTGGAGAATGTTTCACTTATTAGGGATTTGACATCAGCTGTCACTTGTTTAACCAATTAACACCTTTTATACAGAACCCTATACCAAAACATTACATGTCATTCAACTCACTGAAGACAAAAAGTGTATTATTAATGAAGATCCTGTGAAAAGCTACAGAAATTGTTAAAAAATTCAACAGCTTTTCCACAGCTTTTGCCATTCTACCAGGAAAGTTTTCCTGCTGCTTTAATGGGTTGAATCAACTTTCTGAATGAATAGGTGAGTGTCAGAGACTGATTTTCAGGCACAAAAGTGGGACTACAGGACTAAAGCAGGACAACGGCACATTCTCATTTTAATAAAAACAGTCTGCTAGTTCAAAGTGTACCATTTAGCACGACCTTAAAAAAGCAGTGCATTCCAATGGATGAAAATGTATGTTCATTTTAAGAAATTTAATTCCACCATTTCCTTCCCATAAATTAAGGACAAAGACTTACAGGAGACTGCCAATAAAAACTAACAGGATTACCTATGTCTTTTATAATGATCTGTATCCAGTGGATCTATTTTTGAAGTGAGGATTAAGTGCTTACATGTATTTCTGCCCTCACCTATCTTAAGTTCAGAGACACTGCAAGGTGACTGCCTAACAAGATGCAATTCCCTGATTAGGGGTGTTGAAGCTGTAAACCAAGGAACTTATATTTAACTTTAAGAATAAGAATAATTTCCAGAGTATTCCAGAGACAACAGAATGTGCCCCATAAAAACTGCAAAATCCCAACTAGAAAACTGCTATCATAAGGCTAAAAAGAGTCTGTCAGCCTTTCTGCTCATCACTAAGCAGAAAAATTGTCTGCTAATTACAAGTTACTGGAGGGGCACATTGAATCTCCAAAGTCCCCAAATAGTAAGCAGTATGCTGTAACTTCCCACAGTAATTCCACTGCAAGAGAAGATTTACTTACAATCACTTGAACTTTCTTTAAAAAGTGAACAAGGTGGCTGGCTTTAGGACTCTCAGCCCAACATGCAAACTCCAAATTGAATACATAGGACATTTGTTCTTTCACTAATTAACATACATCAGGTTTGGGATGCAGGAAAAACATGGTATATTGACACATCCTTGATCTAATTTAACAAAAAAATATAAATATCATGACTAGTTTTATCACCATGCATAATACCACGTAAATGACCAGCAAAAAATGACAGTCCTATGTGACTATGGATTTGGGCTCAACTTAGCATAGCAGCAAGGAATGGACTCCAATTCATCAATACTGACATAAACATTAAAAAGTAAGATATCGTTTTGATATCTTTACTATAGAGTCTATACCTAGACACACTCTTAGTCATTCCTAGAGAGAAACAGTAATTTTCCCAATTAATATACACAAAATTATATAGTCTAGGCATAGATACCTTAGTTTCCATTTTTTCATGTTCATTCAAATCTATACAGCTAGTATCTTCACTTATTTCATCCTGCTGAAAAGCAAACACAGAAACTATCACAAATCATAAAACCATATTTTTAAAAAAATCAACAAGAAAATAAGGTCAAAGCATTTAAAAGGACAGAATTAGTTGTAAGTCATAGCATATTATAGGCTTACCAAAATAATTACTTTTAAGATAAGAATTTAGATTCTAAGCATTTGTGCTAATGCAGTACATGTGTCATGTGATGAGTATCAACAAAACTAACACCTTGGCAAGCTGAAAACATCAAGCAGCAATGCAATCAGAATAGGAAATATCTGAAACTTGGAATATGAGAATGTGCACTCTGGGTGAAATGAATATTCAAAGTTTTGAATATTGTTATGGTATGATCTCAAAATCTCAAATACCTCTTCAATTTTAATTTTCTTAGGAGACTCTTCTTTATGGGGAGAAGATGTCCTTTTCACTGCTGCGACAGGGCTAGGCATTTTTGTTGCAACATTTCCTGAACTTCTTGGTGATGGATTTAATAGATACGCTGAGGGAACAATTCTAGAGATGGTAGGCTTTGGTGGTGGAGAAATGGCTGGTTGTGTGGCAGTTTGAGGAATGCTTTCATTTGAAGTACCTATGGACAAATAATTTAAAGATCTTCAACAAGAGGAGTCGACACAATCATTTCAGTTCAATCACTGGTATTTTTGGTCTCTAATCAAAACCCCTGACATCAAGCAGGCATCGAGGAAGTGGTACAGTTAATGGTGTAAGCATCATGTTTGGAACAGCAAGTGTGCACACACTGCACAGTTTAGTTTCAAGCTCATTCTTGAGCTTGAGTGCACCCTCAGCAAGTTCACTGATGACACCAGGCTGTGTGGTGCAGCTGACACACTGGAGGGAGGGGATGCCATCCAGAGGGACCCGGGCAGGCAGGTAAATGCAAACCCCTTGAAGTTCAAGAGAGTGAGTGCAAGGTCCTGTGGCTGGGTTGTGGCAGTCCCAGGCACACCCACAGGCTGGGCAGAGAAGTGACTGAGAGCAGCCCCAGGAGAAAGACTTGGGGGCGGTGGCTGATGAAAAACTCAACAGGAGCTGGCAAAAGTGCTCACAGCCCAGACAGCCAAACATGTCCTGGGTTGCAGCCAAAGGACTGTGGGCAGCAGGTCGAGGAAGGGGATTTTTCCTCTCTATCCTGTTCTTGTTAGACCCCACCTGGAGTGCTGTGTACAGTTCTGGTGTCCCCAGTATAAAAAGGACATGGAATTGTTGGAGCAAGTCCAGAGGAGGCCATGAAGTTGGTAAGAGGACTGGAGCACCTCCCCTACAAAGACAGACTAAGAAAACTGGGGCTAGTCAGCCTGGAGAAGAGAAGGTTGCATGGAGAACTCCCAGCAACCTTCCAGTACCTTCCCCTTCCCAGAAGGGGACCTACATGGAAGCCAAAGAGGGGTTCTTTGTTGGAAACTGTAGTGATAAGACAAAGAGCAGTGGGTACAAACTGAAAGAGGGGAAATCTGGGTTAGGTATTAGGAAGAAATTCTTTAGTATGATGTAGTGAGACACTGGAACAACATGTTGTCGAGGGAGATTTTGGATGCCCTGACCCTGGCAGTGTTCAAAGCCAGGTCAGTTAAGGCCTTGAACAAAGTGGTCTAGTGGGAAGTGTCCCTGCCCATGACAGGAGGGGTTGGGGTTAGATGATCTTTTAGGTCCATTCCAAGCCCTTAACACATGATTCTGAGAAAGAATTCCTGCACCAGACACAGGGTAGCCATGGCAATAACACTCTGATTTAGCCTAATTAACCCTGCTTAAGGCAGGCTGTATGAGCCCAGACAGAGCTCTGTATAATACAGCTGTAGTATTTGTGGTACCTGAAGAAATTCTATTGTTTTTGTACTCAGTCATATATATGCATTGCCAAGACTGCATTAAATCAAATCCAAGAGCAACGTGATACTCCCTTTTTCACTCAAAAATGAAGTTTATCACTTCTCAGGCTTAGATTACCCAGTGACAAATATGAAGTCATCACAGAGCATCAAATAAAGAATTGATATTATATACATCCTTTTGAAAAATGCTCCATATGACAAAGCTCTATCTCATCAATTGCCTACCTCAAACCAATAAGCGCACATAGGGAGATGCTCCAGGATGAGAAAAAATACATTGAGGAAATTTTTCATTAACAACTATCAGGTGATTAACATTTTGATTAACCAAAATATAAGAATGAACAACTTCTGATATGCTTCCAAATCCAAAAACCAGTCAGGCCATTTAAGCTCCATTTAGTGCTCATGGACAAACTTACTCACATTGATGCACCTGTGACACGATAAAAATCAGAGAGAAGTAAGACTAAACCATGCCACACGTCAAGAGTGAAACGAGAGATTTCATTTTGAAAAGCTAACCAGTCGCTCCCCTTTTCCATTTATTTCTGACTTGCTCCTTGTACACAGCTAAAGCTCCATCAAAAAAGAAGAGTAACTGATTCTAAGAGAATATTTTCAACAGATGCTTTTATTCTTTGACTAAAGAGTCAAATTTTGAAATTATTTTTAAGTAAAATGTACTTTTTCTTGCAGAAAATGGAAGATAAAGTCAGCACATACAGTGGGACATATCTGAACAGACATCAGTAAGGAACATGTGTTTCTGCTTACATCTGAGTCTTTTGTATTCCTAGAATAAATTTCATGAAGCACAAGGAGCAGGAACGTGGGAGCACAGAATACAAACAAACAGTACAGAACCACCTTGAGTTTAACTACAAAATGAATTAAAAATAAATATTAAAATTGTTCTTCCAGCTTTAGACAGTTTTTTTCCTCATTTAGCTAGCCAAATTACAGACTTACATTAGGTCACTGGAACACTACTGCTATTGTGAATGGTAAATATAAATCTCTAAGAAGAAAAGAAGTAAACATCACAGCAAATATTCCTCTGTGATTTTCTGAATCCTTAAGAAATTACTGAACTATGTATATGAAGGAGAACACATTACGGCATGTGTTAAGTAAAGACTAGAAGACTCAAGCTGGAAGAAAAACTGCCTTATAAACATTACCAAAAATTCAGTAGAAACAACATGTTATGTCATTTTCCTTACCCCCTGAGCTTTCACTGGAATTTATTTGTGGCACAGTGACTTCAGAAGCCTGTGTGTTGGTCACAGATGCTGCTGTTACAGCTGGCGCAGGACTGCTTCTGCTAAAAAGAGAAAAATTATGAAATGCTGAAGACATTAGTAAAGCTATGGTGTTACATGATCTGCCTTTCATCACATCATATGTGTGACCAGTAACCACAGCTGGTATTTTACCTACATTACAGAGCAGAACTTATGTAAGTAAAAAGGTAAAAGTGAACACTGGCAATCTACTATCAATCAACTCAAGCATTTGAAGCTATTTTAAATATTTAATTTATATCATTCAATGACAGTTTTTGAGACCAGAAAAAGGCTGTACTTAAAAAACAGGCAAAAATTAAGGCAGTGCTCACTCAAATGATGTGCATGGGAAAACAATGTTACAATGACGATTTTAGTCTAAAATCATCCCAAACAAAGGCCTGGGGTTTCAAGTGTCCAGCCACAAAAATGATCTTTTTTCCAGCTTCAAGAAACTGGGAAGCAGTATGTGTCTAAAATCAGGCAAGGGCAACTTCCACTTTACCTGTGACATCCTAGGTAACACAGACTTATTTCAATAGCACAGATAGTGGTATCAACTCCTGTTAACCATTTACCAAGGAAGACTAACTAAAAGAACCTCTGTCAAAAGGACTAAATCAAGTATTCCATCCCACACAACATCCTATAATACATGTGTAATACTGCTGAACTGCAGGAGATGGATGATAACTTCAATGTGTATCAAAGGGACGAACATGAGATTCTTGAAAGAAGAGAGTACACTCATTTATTGGGGCAAACTGGAGTTAAGGTAGGAAAAGACTTAATAGAGAAAGTTAGTATTAAGAAAACTTTAGTATGTACACTTTGAAATTACAATGGGAAATTATGTTCCTAAGCTTAATTTGCATAGGTATCATCATAGGTAACAGCAGTACATTACAGATTTCCCAGGCAGAAAATCTACTGTCTCACACTTGGATCCAAAACTCACAAAATACTTGCTCACCCTCACAACTATGTGCTCACTACTTCTCATGGCCTCCTACTGCAGGGCCCAGGTTTTTCTATCATTGTGTTCTATTTTTACCCAACTTCATAATGCCTCATCTCAAGTCCAGTGCCATGCTCCCTATGTCTAAAATTTTGCTCTAGTGCTCAAACTGAACTAAGAGTGTTTACAATCTCCATCCAGTTTGGAACATTCCCACCTTGGTAACGGGGGTATGGCATGTGTGCAGTACTTGCCCTATGTTTAATACAAGTAATTCAGGAAGAGAGAGCAGCAGTAAGACTGATGGTCCTCCATACCCCTGAGAACTTCCAGAACTGTTCAACGGACTTGTCTTCATAGCACTGGTAGGCGAAGGCACAGACGTGCTGTTATCACTGTCCATAGACAAGTCTAGGCTGCTGTCATTCAGAGCTGTCAACCTGATCCCTTCTGTCGAGTGCTGCAAGCCACAAGGCAAAGGAAAATTCTGTTAGTCTAATTAAAGGTTTAAAAATCTACAGAAATTCAAGTTATTTCAAAATACAAACTTACACGGACATTCTTCAAATCCTTTTACATGTAAATAATCCACTATCCTCTCACTACAAACATTTACATTTTCACTTTCACAACTCTGGTAAAGATTTGTGTGAATCAATCATGTTCAAAAACAAACTGTTACTGTATTTAATGATTATATTTTCAGCTTTATTTCATATTTCTTTGGTTTGTGGACTTAGAAATACTTCCATTAATTTTAAAGTAACTGATGCACATCGAAACAAGCTGATGTACATAATAAAAAGAATTTAAAGAGGATTTGAACTTAGTCCGTAGAGAAGAAAAACACTTTTCTGACATAGTACTACTATTTAAAAGGATGTATTACTTGATATTTACATTGTTCTCTGAAACAGATCTACCCTTGGTGTCAATAAAGACGTCCTAGTCCTTAAAACAGCATTCAATATACAACAGCTATAGAGATAAAGCATGTTATTCAGCTATACTTAAAACAGAATACATACCAGTGGTTTAGCTATTAAAAAATCCAAACAAACCTATATTGCTCTCAGATCAAGCTAATACAAAGCAGCAGGGATTTTGAATCAGACTGAATTGTGCAATTCAAGGTTCCACCCCTTCTTTCTGACTCCGCTAAAATTAAACAATAATCCAATGCAATATCTTAATTAAAACTAATGCCACCATTCTCATATATGGCCACAGGTAACTATCCAGAAGATACTATCCCCATTGCTGATGTTCTGAGAAATGTAGTATTATATTTAGTGCACCTAATAATACTGCTACACTCAAATGAGATCATTTGCAGGTAAAATTAAGACCGCAAAATGTGATTTTAATTCTTTGATTAGTAAACCTAAAAATCTAAGTGAACCTAAATTAGTAAACCAAAACATCAAAAGTTTGAGAGCAATGGCATTTTCATTGCTCTCAAATATTAGTGAAGTTTACCTTTTTCTTTTTCTGAAGCACATGATTAGGTAGCAGTTGGTGAAGTTGCTTACGTTTCACATGCCTGGCAGCAATCTTCATATCCATCTCAAACATCTTGCTGTTTATTGCTTGCCTATAAACTACAAAATTAGAATAACATTAACACATACTGAAGCATTTTACAAAGTCCACTTACTTGCCCAGGCAGAAACAATTTGCATTTCAGAGTATCTATTATCCTCAAGAACAAGAATAATGTTTTGTTGTTCTGGAGGAAGAAAGGAAACTGCCTACCATGCCAGCACTGATAGCACAAACACAGACTCTGGTTTGGAAACAGGTGACCTGTTTTTCAAGAAAAATGTCTTGCAAGCACACAGTTCTCTGTATTTTTAACAAGTTTTAACTGTAAGAGCTCTGAAGCAACGTCTTCGTTTCATCTCAAAGGGACTAAAAAAATTTCCTCGTAAGAATTACAGCATCTACATAAAATTGTTTTCTTTGCAGGTGATTTTATTTATGCAGCTCCTGCAAAAAACAGGTTTTAATTCAAGAGTTAAGTGCTCATGTGCCACCTAATCTATTAAAATTACTCTGGCAACTCACAGACCACTACATTTTTATACAAAAGTAATTTATGTTTGGATTTTTGTGTTTTGTTGGGCTTTTTTGTTGCTTTGCTTTTTGTTGGGTTTTTTTTATTATTTATTTTGTACAGTCATTTTGGTGGCTTTGTTTGCGTTTTGTCTCTTAATTTTGTCTAGTATAGCAAGTTATTTCTCTTCACCTCAGAACATCTGCTTATTGTAAGCCAACATGCTAAGAGCTAGTACAAGAACTGCACTGGAACCCAGGATTCTGGGTTCAAGTAAAGCCAGGTAAAAATGTAAAGCTTCTTCTTTCACACTGACTGCCTCCACAACATTGAACAAAAGCCAGGGCAGATGTATGAATAAAATATGGTTCTGTAGCCCTTAAATACAAAAACTCAAGAGGTATCTCCCTTATTCACTGTCTGCTCTACAAACATTAAGGAATCTCACTGAATAGGCTGTGAATGGGTAATTAAAAAGGTGTTAAGAGAGAGGCACACAAAGAGTTCAATGAATACCGTGTATTAAAGCAAGGACTGCACTACTTGGTATAGAAGAAGCTCATAAAGCCTCTGTAAAAAATTATAAAGGTTACAGCTAAGGTAGAAGCATGCTCAGTGAAGCTAGACATGGTTAAAGCATTCCATATTCCTGACATTAGGTCTTATCAAAGCTTCCATACAAGGAAAACCTAGATCACTCTTCACATCTCCCTTTGCTCCCAATAAAAAGCAAGCTGTTCTTTAATTTCATCCTGGAAAATAATTAGTTACTTTTGATAAAGTCTCAGCATCTATTCCAAAAGACAGGACTAAGAAGTCTTTAGGATGGATTAAAAACAATGAAGACAGAGCCACGCTAATTGCAGATTACCAAAAAACCCACAATACACAAACAGAAATTGTTTACTAGATTGTTACTTCTAGAAGCATATTCAAAAACTGAAAACTTTGCATCACAGTTTGTAAGGATCTTGGTGAAATATTACTCCACTTACAAGTGCATATATTTAGACAAACTTCAGGAATATGGTGCATATAAATCACATCAAAAATCGTAAGTGCAATTTTTAGTCTTTTCATACCAAAAATCGCTAACAAGTACACTACTGAAATATCTGTTTCTAAACAATGAAAGATCTGAAAAACTGTAACTTCTCAATTCCTTCACACCTTCAAAGAAGCAGCCAAATATTGTCTTTTCTAAATTCTCAAAAATTAGAATAATATTCCCATAGTTGCTATAGTTTCTCCTTCATCACTAATAATTACAAGAAATATTTCAACTCTCAAGAAAGAGATGCCCCTCTGCAGCTCTATATGACAATAAACAACTTTGAAACTTTGGCATGATTTACAAATATGCCTATATATTTATTGCATTCAGAGGTGTGAGGTGGAAGGGGGGTCAAGGTGTTCAATTCCCTCACTTACTCAGACTGAGTCTGAGAAATTCAGCGACCACAGCTGCATTAGGTAACACTTGAACCTATTTCTTCAACTCTGTAAACACTGAATACTTGAGCCTCAACCGTTGTTTGTTTAAAAAAAACCCACAAAAAACTGTAAATTTATTAGATAAATCTGTCAAAGTACTGTTCCTGACACTCTGGTGTCACACTCCCCCGCTGTTACCAATTTTTTGCTTATAAAATTTCCTATGTGTGTACTATTTTTGTGAATCAAAAAATAAACATCAGAAAGTCAAAAGCTCTCTTCCACTGAGTGTTGGACATGAAAGTAAAGGTTACTGAATCAATTATCTAGTATGAAACACCGTGGAATAAAAGACACTTTGTTAATCCACTGATAAATTTAGTTTCATCAAGTAACAAAAATATTTCAACTATTCTCAAAATTTTGAGGTTAAGCTTGCATATAACTAATTCATCTGTTTAATAAAGATTACAGAATAATGTACCACACTTTTAGTGAGATCTGCAAGATTTATGAATAATTTTTATCACTTAATGAGAACAAACCGGGAGTGATTAGTCTGAAGTGTTTAGGAGGATTAACTCATTGAAAATGTGATTCATTAAATAAAACCCCTAACTCCTTAACTGAAACTCTCTGTAGATACAATTCTAATATTATTATGAGCATTATGAATAAAGACTACATTTTAAGCAAAGTCAGTAACTTCAACAAGTTTATTAATACCAGAAATACCTAGAAAGTAAAACTCACCTGTGTCTGTAAAAGACTGAATGTCGTAGGTAAGATCAACACTTAAATTTTCAGAGTTTTCAGTTTTCTTAAACACCAACCCAATCACCCACATTGTACGGTACTCTTCCCTGGAAAATTTTATACAAAACAGTCATGTAATAGTGACAGAATTAAATAGATTAATAAGTTATTTGCTGCAATAGACAACAGTTGTATTTTTTAGCTCCAGTAGCAATACGAAACTGGACATAGAAAGGCAAAAACCAAAGCTGACTAATAGTCCTTTTTCTTTCAAAATACAAAAGTATCACTAAACACTACACATTTATCTCCAGCAAATAAACTAAGATCATCAGCAGATGATCATTCAACTCCACTCAACTGTGCTCTCACATAGATTCTCTCATGTAGCTACTAGCATGAGAGTAACCAGTTCTCAACTAGCCATAGCAACTATAAAGGCACTGAAAGTAATTAGAATCTATTACCCAATAAAACAAGTTCCATTTTGCAATGAAAATGTGTCTTCAACCCTCAAATTTCTTACCTGTAACTGACCACAAACTGCAGATTTCAGTTAAAACCCTCCCTCTAACAGCTCCCCTTCACATGGGATGGTGAAAGAATGTTCTTTGTATATACTGGGATGACTACCTTTGCTGGAAGTGTTGCCTGGACCAAGTCCTCTGAAATAAGAGCTTATTGGAGCCTCTGATTATGCAGGCAGTTGTAGCTATATGCACCCACTAAAATGGTGCTGAGGAGGTACTGCCTGCTTTGCCCAATTTTACTCGGAACACGCATGTAACAATTATATAACCTCTTAAAAAAAAAAAAAAGTAGCACCATACTGTACTTGAAGCAGTTAATGTGTGGGAAAGGCCATGTGCAAGGCTAACAAGGCTTTTCACATATCCAGTAAAGACAAATTTCTTCCCCATTGCCACACTTCACACAAAAATATTATTCCTTACAAAATAATTACAATGCTATCGTGAAACAAAGTCTTAAAATAGTTTTCAGTCCCCACACACCTGCAATTGCTGTTTTGAGTGGGGGAGGAAGAAGTCAAAAACATTTAAAATCCTCAGCAATCTGAAGCACTTTATATTCTCTCCACTATTTCCACAACCTGACAAATTCTAACCACAGTCATTTTGATTTCAATGATATTCATCCAAACTGCTAAATTTTATAACATTAAATGAACTCAGTTACTGTTACACCTCTGTTCTACAGTCCTGATGTTCCCCCAGATTCTCAGTGCTTTCTCACAATTAAAACAGCATCAACTAAGTAGCAGCAACTTATAAAGGTTGGCAGGAAATTATGCATTTAATACAGTTATTAACAAAAAATACATTTCCCCTTATTTTCTGATTTAGAGGCATTCTTATACAGAATTAAAGCATACCTAATTTCACAAATAGTGCTTAAGAAGATCGGAGTATCGTTTACTTGCCTTTAGGTGCTGTCATTAAAAATTAATCCTTTTAGGATTGTATAAAAATGTCCATTTATTTATTAATGAAATTGCATTTTAGTTAATTTAGCTTCTCTCTACTAAATGAAGAAAATGGGCTTGCTTACTTGTCAGGATTCTCCTTGGGTGCTGGGAATGACTGTGGATTCACATGAGCCAGTGTAATGAATTCATTCTTCTCCAGGTTTCCAACTAGAATACGGATTTTTGATTCCACCAAGCCCACCCTGTATAAATGTCATTTATTAGCAAGATCTCATTAACAGGAAATAAAAGAAGTATCTAACATCATGTATCAGGATAAAATCCTCAACATTCTCCTTATATTAATACTTGAGACTACTAATGAATTAGTGCAACTCAGATTAATAATTTCAGTTAAGGCATTACAAAAGCTGACAAGAGGAGCTTAAGAATGCCCTGCAGCTCTCTCTGCAGCCTGATTTCACAAATGGAATTAAATACAAGACATTACACATCAAATAAAAGGTATTCAGGAAGAACCACCACATATTTATCCAACATTATTTTGGCTTCAGATGATGAATTTTAGAGGTGACGAAATTCCCATTACCTGCCAATCTTAAAAATTCACTAATAAAAGAGAGCAGAAACATGGGAAAGAGGCAATTTTGTTTTGAGAAACAGCATTTCAAGTGACTGAAAACATATCTCCTCACATTGCTCATTTAAAAAAGTGCACAAGCCATTTGTAAAGTAAACCTGAGTCTGCTGTTAAGGAAAAATTGAAGCAACAGCTTTCACTCCTCAGATTTTAATCTTTACTGTTTTTTTCAGAACTCTAGTCTTCATCCATTCAATTTTGAAACACTGAAGTTCCACTTTCATTTATTAAGAAGACACCTGATACACTAGATACTCCCTTGTGTCCAAGGTTGATGGTGCAAGGGAAGGGAAGTGCTATTTTTGTTTTTTTAGTAGGGTGGTTGTTTTGCCTTTTTTTTTCAATCTCAAGGATTACTCACCATTCTAGTCGCTGTTTTTCTGTCGGTGCGCTTGCTAGAAGTACAATATAATGCCTTTGGAGATAAAGACAATATGCTATTCTATATGTATTTCTAAAACTAGACATTCAAACCTTAATATTAAAATTTTGCAGTAAACTCTACATTGTAAAATACAGATTAGTTTAAGTATATACCTTATAATAAATTAAGCTTTGTTAAGTAGAAAAAGGGGCTATGTCCCAAGTGTATGACTAACAGACTTCGAAAGATTTTGGAGTTTAGGGCCATTTGTAATTCCACTGTAACACCAGAAACCTTAATAAAAGATTAGGAATGTAGCACTGGTTGAAATATTTCAATACCTGATGAGATTAGGGATTTAACTGACTACAAATCAAGGGAAAAGTTGTTCACAACTACCTTTACATGTCAGCTGTCTTAGTTGCACCATTGTTTCTAAATAGTGAGAACATTTGCTCAAAATCCAAAATAACACTATTAAATGTGGTTTAAAAAAAATTCTATCTGCAGTTTGGAATTCTCTGAAGACACTTATCTGAAATTTCATAAGGAATGTTTCCTCTGATGATAATTCTTAAACTCTCAATTATTTTCCAGGATATTCAGTGTATACCCACTGTAAGTAGATTTCAAAGACACAGCATACAGAACAAGAACAGTGTTTTAAACAAAGAAGCCCAAGGACAGGAGAATGAGAAACATTACTTTTAACCTGAGCTCCTAATAAGGGTGCTAAAGAAATCTCACATATTTACAAGGCAGGTTTTTCAGAAACTTAGATGGGAAGTCTTTAACATCCTAAGTCATACAATGCTACTCTATTCTATACGGATATGGCATGTTTAGGTAGCTTCTCAGCAGGATTTAAAGAACAGTGGTAACACAAGAGACTAGTCCCTAGCATATAGCTCGTGGAGAGGAAAGCAAGGTCAGCGACACTGGAACTACAGTACAGAATACTCTGGTGCCAGAGGCCTTCAAATCACAAGAGGAAATCCAAATCAACAGATCAACTTAGCAGTTACATGTTTCTCTACTTATCTTTAGGTGGCAAGAGCCAAAATCGTGCTACATGCTACATACAATCCTCTGACTTCAGTCAGAGAATGCCAATGAAACAAGAGAACTGCAAGGGAGAAATCTGGAGAAACTTCTTCCCTGAACAATATAGAGATAAAATAACCTATTCATTTCACATTTTGGCAATATTAACTACTTCACAGGAAAATGTTATGGAAAAAGAGAATAAGTCCTTTAATTCTGTAGGAGAAGTCACTAATTACTAATATTGGTTTATTCTAAGGAGCACTACACTTTCAATAAGATTCCACATTGTGCACTTGCAGAATGTTTAATTCAGTAGGCAGAACAATGTTTAAGCTTTCTGATATTTTTAACCATGTCTGAATCAAAAAGAAATTTCAAACTTGCAAATATTTGAAGAAACCGATTTTCCAGTTACTTATTAAAAGCATCCCTGTGAAACAAACTTCTGAACAACTGTTTTTTAAAAAAAGTGATTTGGCTATGTCTAAAAGCCTCAACTAGCTGGTAAGCACCTAGGAAAAAACCCTAAGCCTTATTTCTGAAAAAAATACCTATTGTGATGATTAACTATTTTTGTTCAGGTAGCAGCTACTGAGAAAAAGAAAAGGACCCAATGTCTCCTAACTCACCTACCAGTTGTTAGTGCTGAGAGGAAATTATTCTCTAGAAATTTCCTATTACCATTTTCAGCAAAATTAAATAATTTATGTTAAAAATTAAGATACCCTTAGTTTTAAGAGTTCAAATTCTCACTGCTATGTTTTGGTAAGATAAGGTTTTTTATCAGTGCCTCATTCATCATTTTATCACAAAGCACATGTACTTCAGGAGTATCTATCACTTTATTATAAAGAAAAAATGGTCTTAGGTTAAGCTTCTGCCTCTCAATGGTGACTTTTAGATTCTGGGTATTATTCTGAAGTATATCTGTTTGGGGTTTTGTTTGTTTGGGGGCTTGGATCTTCCTTTCAGCATTCTTTTAATTTAAAAAACCTAATGTAGATACATCGAATTGTAATATATCATTAACACAAGTATTCCTAAAAAAATACTTAAATTAGAGTCCTATTACTTTCTGGGGAAAAAAAACCAACCCAAAAACACCAACTGAGAACACCTGAACATATTAATTTCAATTTTACTTTATTACCTATCTGGAAATTATGCTTTTATATTAAGTACTTTAAAGTCCTATGAAGTCAAGAATTTAAACCACCTTTTAAAAAGGTTTATTTATATTCTACTTATTTAGCAGAATTCTCTCTTTTAATGACATAGAAAGAATATGCTAGAGCGCATTAAGAGTGCTATTTCTCTCAAAACACTGCTCTCCTAGTCCTGAACTATAACAATTTCATTTCTCATGCAACAATTTAAACTCATATCCATCTGAACTTCTTGTCACTTCCCTGTAAAACACCATAACTACATGTTCTTTGTTGTTGCTTTCCCATTCTAAAAATTTAAATCTACACAAAGGGCAGATAATACATGCTGCAACACTCTAACTCCAAGTAATTGCTGACATTTAAAAAGTAAGAAAAAAATAAGCAAACTAAAAGCAGATTTCCTAATTTCCTAACTTCTAATCTGCTCCTACTATGCAGGTATGCAGAAGCTGCTGGATTTCCTTAATCATACATCACTGAGTTTTATTTTAAACACAGACAGCAAGTCAAAAGTGCTTATAAATAACAGATATTCAGCAACTAATTGCCATTGAGAGTGATAGATGACTGAAGTTGTGCTTTCAGAGATTAAAAAAGAAATGCTTTTCTCAGAGCAAGGATCAGATGTTCTCTTATCTGGCAGAGCATAACACGTCTATGACTTTCAGTGGAACATGCCAAGGCATCTACAATTTAAACAGGAGAAGAGTGTGAAGAGGGGAAAAAAAATTCACAATATCTATCTTTTAGATGGAGATCTGACCAAGAGACCCAAATTTACTGCATATAGATGACTGCAACTAATTATTTGCTTTGTAAAGGCTACTTCACCAAAATTGTAAAGTTAACCTAAGGGAAAACAGAGAAAATCCAGGGTAATTTAAATTTGAAAAAGGCTCCATAATACCATTCCACACTTAAAAAAACAAAATTAGAGCAAAGACATCTTGCACAAAACAGAAAACCTGGATAATGTTGAGCAAGAGAAGCCTTTATTGCTACACCTTGTAAAATGGCTTAAGCTGGTACACAAAAACCCCTGCATTAAAATTGAGATTATTTCAAATGACATTAAATGCTTCCTATTTTTTTTTCTACTTTTGAAAGAAACAAAGAAAATGTACTAGGGAACTTATTAGTGATCTCTTGAGCAGAAATTGATTTGTCTGCAGCCCATTTTTTACTTAAAAAAATAATATAATTTAACAGTGTTCTTTTAAATGTTTTCAATCTTAAGCTCCAAGGAACAACATAAAAGCCATCCAAATGTTTTAAAGCTTTTATCATGCAAAAGGTATAGAAACAAAACACAGACACATTATGAAGGTCATCAGTCTCTTTTAATGGGGGAACTGTATATTTCAATCTTGTTTAGATTAGTACAAAACCAGCCAACCACCCAACACAAACAAGTGTAAAATATATTTGATCTTGATTCAAGAAAAATGGGTCTCCAATTTCAACTGAGGGCAAAGAAGATGTAGTCCATATTTTAATAATCCATATTTATTATAAAAATACAACTTTCAGCAAGTCTGTATACATTTAACAAGCTTCTGCCCCACAAGCATATCACTAGAAACCCTAAAAGTGTGAATTTCAGTATTTCCCTCAGAGACATTACAAAATTAGAAAAGCTAGGTATGAGTTAATAAAGATCCAAGAGCCTTAAGCTTTAATGAAAAAAGATCTAGTAATAACTAGTACAACTGGTAGTTAGTCAACACAACTGCAAAAATATCTTTTATTATCAGAGTAAACTGTTGACTGTATTGACAGAAGAAAACACACAGTTTCGAGTACTTATTGATCTTAAGTACTGACCTTCTTTTAACATATTTTTTTCTTGGGAAGACCCATTTTTAGAATGCTTACTGACAGGACTAAAGAACATTTCTATTAGTCAAACCAGATGAAACTTCTTTAATGTTATTGGTAGCATACCAATTCTAGAGTTAACTGGTGACATTCTAAATATCTGGTCAGGGACAAACTAGCTTCTGAAATACAGGCTTAATATTAAAAAAGTACCTGAGGAAATTATATACTTTCCAACAGAGAGGACAGTAGTGTATTCTCTCTCCCACACTATAGAAAAATCCTAACAAAACATTTTTTGGACATCTAATGTTTGTATATATATGATCCTGTGCTACAGAGCATTATGGGGTAGTGCAACTGATAAACTTAAGATATTCTGCCATGCCATAAAATACATACTTGTACTTCTGAAAGAAGTTTGGAGCTTCAAAAAGTTTGGACCACTCTGCCTTACTCAGCAAAATTTCATCTGTGATAGCAAGACCTAAATTATAAAAAAAAAAAAATTTAAACTTTTTTTTAATACAGTTTAGTATCCAGAGTAAAGACAGTTTATTAACTTAGCAAAAACTATTACAAATTATTTCCTTCCTTCAAATTCACAGCAATTCATCAACAAGATTTATAACTGTCATACTTTCATTGGTCATTAGTGAAACAAATCATATTAAAAAAACTCACTATCTGTGTAGAAATGTATGTTAATTGATCAGACTGATTATTTCATATATTTTTGCTCTGCAGTGTAACACAGCTCCATTTAGTTTTTTGCATATGCCACACTATTCAGTTCAAAGACAACAGATCCATTTCCTTATAATATTTGAATCACCTCTTGTGCAACGCATTTTACAATGCAAAGAAACAGTGAGACAGTAAGGTACTGCTCTGTCTGAGAAAGCTACTTGTAGTTACTCCCTCCATCAAATCTACTTTTTGCTTTGATACCATCTTCTTCTATCTGCTATAATTATTCAAGTACATTACTTGGATAAATCTAGAGGACTCATCTTCAAGACAGTATATTGCCTTATATTAGGCCTAGAAATAGGCATCAAGTGGAACTACTATTGCTAATTCTTCATGTAACATGACACAATCTAAGACACTAAAATAAAGTCATTGTACCATTAGTTCTAATTTTCAGAGGACAATGCATTCTCTTTCATTACCCTCAGTTTCTAAGAGTAAAGGGCACACCTGTAGAAGGATCTAAGTTTGCAGTGTTAAGCGACACGAAGCGTAACAGGCCAAGTTCTACCTCCCTCAAAACAGTCTTGCGTCAGTAAACTTTTTAACATCCACCCACCTCCCCCTTTCAAAGCACACCCACAATGAAACTATTTTACATCTGTCTGAAAAAATCTATATAGAGAGTGTAAGATAATACTTACCTTGTTTAAATTCCTCAACCATGACCATCCGTGTGGAAACGGACACATTGTACGTAGAGTTCTGCTGTGGGTATGCTGGTGTAATTATAGGCATAAGATGGTACCTATCACTGGGGTTTACCTACATATAACAACAGCCAATCAGTTTTCTTCAAGCACACACATCAGTTAACAAATTTGGATTTCTCCCTTTACTACAACCAAGTCTTAAGTTCTAAGAGACCTTAGTTTGCAGACCAAGAGTACAGAGAAAGTTTAGAAAACAAGAATAATGCTTTCACAAAGGACATCTTTCTGAATGACAGTGATGTGGGAGGGCTGTAACCTGTCAGCACATCAAGATCAAGTTTCAGGCATTTCTAAATCCAGAAATGCCAACCAAAGAGAGCAATTTCCCTCTTTAACAGAAATTTGTTTGTAATCACACGAAACCAAGGACATGTCACCATCATATGAGCACCTTCTGCAGAATGACTGTCTTCGGACCTTGCGAAATGTATTTTATTCTTTATTTCTGTAACACTACTGAAAACTAAGAGCCATTTTAAGAAAAGAGGCTCTACGTAACCTGACAGAAGCATCACTTGCATTAACTTTTATTTAACAGCAGACAGGGTAACAAAAAAGAAAGAACACAACATACACACGCAAAGTACATTAAAATATTGTTAGGGTAACAATCTTGTAGAAGATAAATAAAAGATAAACCCCTGCTATTATCTTAGTCCACTTCGATCAGCTACTACAACAGTTCCCATCACACACTGACCTCAAACCTCCTACGTCAGGAGTAATAGATTCAAGAACGTGTTTTCAGCTGTTTCACATATTTAGATGTGAACTTTTGTCAATCAGAAAAAACAGATTGGAAGTACAAAAGGGAATACAACTCAACCTCTGATGCTTACACTATTCATCAAAATAAAGATTAGTTGAATATCAACTGTTCTATGATTGACACAACAGCACTGAGCACACTTATATGAAGTCCTACTGAAAGCTCACATGCATCTGCTGCAAGGTGTTTCACTGACTGCCTGAAGGACAATCATGTCCAACGTCCTTAATGTAAGTGCTACAAAGATGGAAATCAAGTATTATAAAGAAACAAAAAACAACTGAAAGACTTCAAGTTATGATCTTCTTTGGTGCAAGATGAAAAGACACTTTACTACAACTATATAGAACCAAGCCTATCAAGCTGTAACTTGCCCTGAAGTGAATTCAAGATACTTGAATAAAGTAGTAACAGACTTTAAATAATAAGCAAACTATTTTAAGATTAGCAATTTTCCAAAAATGCATCACTTTAAGACATGTAATTATGCTGAATTTTTATTAAGATCACTTATTTCAAAAATTGGGAGAAAAGGTACATTGATTAGCAAGTGTGCTTCAAGCGGTCAATTTAGAAAATTAGGGTAACTTTGTTCTATACTCAGGAGAATTAGAGGCTACTTATGAAGATATAACACCACAACATTAAGTTCAATACATCCAAAATGAAGTTCACCTAGAATCTTTTAAGCAACCAAATTTATTGTACAGTGTGACTTAGAGGGGAAAAAATAACACACTAACCCTTGGGTCCCATACAGGCAAATTAAGATTGCATTCTTCTGGCTGTTTCAATAGCACTGGATTTGGCCATTCCCTGTTCAAAAAGATTGTAGCACTGAATAAGACTATTGGACACAACCATGTATGTTACACAAACAATACTTTTGAATGTGATCCTTCTTAAATCTGCTCTCAAAATAAAGCACCATTTCCTCACAACTAGGCTGATCTAACTGGGGCTGTTTAAATAAACTGTACTTCTGAACTAAATTAGCTTCTCCAGAGCATCAGAACAAGGAATTTTCTGTAGTCTTGAAGGTTTATAACCACTGGTTTAGATAACTAATTTAAACTCCTCTAAATTCTTCCTGAAATATACCAATCAAAGAGAAATTCAAATTCCTCTGTGAAGATTGACATTGGGTCCATCTTCAAGCTAGCTGTTTCATGGACAAACTATAGAACAAACAGCCAGCACAATTACAGCATATAGCATCATTACAAACCACGTGTATGAAAAGAAAATTATAATCAAGAGAGAAAGAAACCTTGTTGAATGAAACACTAAAAATAACACTTGTTCTTCAAGTCATCTTACCCCCCTGAATAAAAGTTACTTTCCTATAAAGAGCAGAAGTCAGTTAATCTTTTGGAATTTGTACATTATGCTCCTATGCTATGCATGTAGTAACTGGAGAGAATTCCAAGATACACATTTAACAAAGACTGCAAACAATTCCCCTCTATTATATTAGTGTGGCAAAATATTACTCAACACTACATACCTCAAGGAGATTATAAAGCCTAAGAATGCAAGACAATCAAAGTGTGTAAATTATCTTCACATTAAGAAGAAAAGACACTATACTTGGAGTAAAGCAATACCTTGGTAAATGACTCAAAGTCTGTCAGTGTCTCATGAAGAATATAAGTATCCAAACATGGACTTCCAAGAAAAACAGTATTCATTTGTAATCTGCAAAAGTTCACTTCTGGGCCATTTGTTCTAAATGTTACTTAGAAGGCTCCCATCAGAGTTATTCAAACCATCTTTCTGAGCTAACTAGCTCAAAAGTATGAAATGGCATGTAACTAACACCAACCACTCCACACTGACATGATTAAAACTCACATTTTTGCCATTAGTTTTCTGAATTGTATTTAAGCTATGTGCCTAAACCAATACCGGCACACCTCCTTTATCCATTATCCCAGTATCTGAATGTTAAAAGACTTTAAATTTTGGGGTATATTTTATTATTTTGTACTATATAACTATTTTATCTGAACAGTTTTGTTGAATTACAAAAAATACTTGAGAAAATTTTAATTAAGAACTGCGTGGTTTTGGTTTGGATACTTTAAAAACACGACATGTTGGATGACTTACTGAAAAACTAAGCTGACAATTTCTGGTGGCAAGAACAATGTTCTAATTTATCTTAATCAGGTAACAGCTGAAAATGGTACCATAAAAACAGGACTAAAATTTAGTGTCTACAAACAATTTTATTTTAGTTTAATCTAAATTAAAAAACAAACAAACAAAAAAAAACCAAAAAAACCAAAACCAAAAAAAAAAAAAACCAAACAAAAAAAAACATACCATTTAGAAAATACCAAGAAAAATTTATGTACAAGAGTTGATGCTATTGCATTTGGATAAAGCTGGCAAGTTCTTGCTACTAGCATAGCCCAGGAAACACCGCCAAGGAAACCTAGTATATTGGAATAGATGTTGTGGCCTGTGGATCAAGAAGGAAAGAGACAAAAGGAGAGACATGTCAGTAACCAGAAAAGGTAGTGAAAACTTCACAAATTTTGGAATAAAACTACTTACGTTTTGCCCACAATTTGATAGCTCTCAGTGTTAACCTGAAGTTGTCAATGTTTGGTACTAGATGCAGAATTTCATCGGTTACTCGGCAACCTGCAAAAGAAATAATTAATTACAGTTGCTGCTTCCAAAGTTTTTAGCTTGCTTATCCTCCCCCAACATCAACACTACCTAACTTTTTAGCGAAGCATGCTGGAAGCTCATTTCATGTTATGATCACTTTTGTTTTGGATTAGAACTATATAAGCTGTTGAAGAAACAAACAAGTTCTGTTGCTACCTGAATACACACAGTATACCATGGAATGTGCAGACAAACTAAAAAAAGTCTAAGTCCTCACGAACCTACAGAAAACCTGCCAGCCATAGGTCAAACCTTTGAATTTTTAAGAACAGGCTAAAAAGAATCGTTTTTAAACATAATAGCTGTACTACTACATTGATGGCATGTTTTCAGACTGTAACACTATAGACAGCAATATCAACTCCTTGATTTTAGGGGTTTATAATAAAGAATAAGTAGTACTTCATTGTTACTAAGTAGTTGCACAGAGCTGTTTGCAAGAAAATAGTTTTATCCAAGACTACTTTATGAGGCAACTACAAATTCTAGAGATGGCACAAATGGGAATTTCATAAAACAGTTTAAGTGGCTGTGATGATCTCAAATTATCAAGTTTTTAGCTTGTAACAACAATCAGTGCTCCTCATGCAAACACATTCCTCTTCCCCATCAAGCTGCAGCCAGGCTGAAGCCCCTACCACCCTGCATAAAAAAACCCATTTTTTAAGCAAAGCTATTCTAAAGAAGTTAAGGATTACACAAGCCAGTAAGCTACTAAAGAATTGACCTCAAACTGACACCATTTTGATATCTCCAATATATCACTGAAGCAATTTCATGTAAGTTTATGCAAACACAAATTAAAAAAACAAATACACATCTTTATTTACAGAAATAGGTAATACTTCGCACAAAACTCTTGTAAGTCCCATTAATTTCTAGAATCATATACCAACCAAAGAAGAGAAAAAAATTATAAACACTCTGGCCAACAAGCAACAACCCTTCTGTCCTAGGGTGACTTTATGATGCCTGTATCCCCAATCGTCTGTCCTGCTTGTGATGTATATTGAGTTCTGTACCTTTAAAACAGTCTGACCGTGACCAGGAGAAGAAGAAGATACGTGAAGTTTTTTGTTTTGGAAAATACTGCCGGACTCCCACGCATTCCTCTCCTGACTCCGGTGTGGAGGCACGGACAGCGGTGGGACAGAGATCTCCTGTGCTTTTAGTTAGTTTAGCTAGCTGAGGCAGAGAAGTTCCCTAGACTGTTTTTTCCTTTTTCTTGGGATTGTTTAAATCTGCCCTGGACTGAAGAAAACCCAGAGGAGCACCGAGGTCTCGCACCTGCGGCCCCTTCCCCCCCCCACCCTGGGCCTGGACCTCCGGACAGACTGGGATTGGTGAAGACTGAGTGAGCTGAACTACACCCACAGCAAAGACTTTATCAGTTTTCCCTACTCAGAGCGGCAACAAGTTTTCTTGTTCATTTTATTTGTCTTATTATTCATTCCCTGTGCTTCTAGGTATTTTGTTTATTAAATAAATAGTTCTTTCCACTTTTTCTCTGAAGAAGTTATTTTCCCAGACTGGCAGGGAGGAGGAGTAGTTTGAGTTGGCTTTCCAGAGGAAACCCCCCTTCGGAGGTTTCCTCCCAAATTTGCCCCAAACTAAGACACCTTCTCTCCAGAAAGATATACAAAACTGGCAATAACTTTATTTCCAGGTATGAAATGGCTGTATTTTCAGTCAAATCCAGAACTACCGTATCAAAGAACCTAGGATAGTTTTTTCATGATTAGACAAGTTGATATAAAAAGCAGGATATACATACCATTAAGACTTCGTATGCATCTAATGTCTAAATTTTTAAGTAGGCTGTCGTCTCGTAGATCTAAGTCCTCAGGAATAGTTTGCAGTGCTAATCTTGCAAACAAAATATCAATCTTAAGAACAAAAAAAAAGGTAACACATTAGAAAACTGCTCTTTCTTCTGTAGGATTCTGTAAGTCATTTTCATCAAGTTTACTAATAGTGGTCTTGCTAGTACAAAGAATCCCTTTAAAAAATACATACTAACATCCTTCACAGACACTTAAAGAAACACTTTCAGATGCTTCATCTATCTTACGGCTCCTTTTCCAAGAGGATAAAATACACATTTAGATTAATATACAACCAGCACACACACAAAAGCTATGCTGACTGCCAATGTAAATAAAATCATTGGGGAATAAGCATCACTTCTAGGTCCAGAATACAAAATCCTACCAATACCAGAACACGCCATGAAAACACAGATCCTGTTTTTACCATAAATATTCTCAAATATTCTAGAGAAGACTGAGGGGAGTCCTGAGTGCATCCCCTCATGAGGATGTCGACAATGACCAAGGGGCAGGTACACGTCTCTTCACTCTCATAACCAGTAATAGGACTCAAGGAAACAGCATAAAGGTGAGCCAGGGCGGCTTAGATTACATATCAGGGAAAGCTTTTTCACCCAGAGGGTGGTTGGGCACTGGAACTCCCCAGGTCAGTGATCACAGCCCCAAGCCTGAGAGAGTTGAAGAAGCATTTGGAAAACCCTCGCAGGTTCATGGTGTGACTCTTAGGATGTCCTGCACAGGGACAGGAGTTGGACTTTGATGCTCCTGATGGGCCCCTTCCAACCCAGTATAGTCTGTGATTCCATGAAAATTACCATGGAATTACAGAAAGAGTAGGATACTTTCCCCATCCCCTGTAAAGCACACATGTAACTAGTTGACTCTATATAACACCAGTATCTATGAAGAGTCTACATACCTGATTACAGAAAACCTTCTGAAAATTCAGCAAGCTGCTGAGCAAGGGTATACATTTTGAAACTACATCCTATTTCTTTGCTATTACTTCTGCAATACTTAAACATAACAATTTCCTAGGCCAAGAACATCTAAAATAGTATTCAGCATTGAGTTAGTTTTGCATTGCCCCACACGTAAGGACACTGCAGAGTGCAGAAGTCAGTTTGCCTTTCCATCAGTCAGTTGATGAGAATATCAAGTGCATATCAGCAGACTGTCTGCAAGGCAACAAAGGCACTTCACCAAATGAGGCTTTTAACCAAAGTGTTTATCACTTGACCTACAAGACGACAAAATACCAAGTACTACTGCACCAAGAACAAAACTGGCTTAGTTACAGTAAAATTATTTCAGATAAAGTGAAGCTGAAGACACCTTAAAGACTTTTTGTAGGTACTTAAAACTTTGCATCCATCAATTTTAAACTATGAAGCCCCTCTCCACAGAAAAGTATTTCCAAAGTATTCAGTGCATTCTGTATTTCAAAGTCCTTAATAGCTGATCTTATCAACAGTCTGTATTACACACAGAAGTTCCTACTTGAGTCAAAAGTACTACTTCTCAGTGTAAAACAAGTTCAAAATTAACTTCAGCTTGAAATTCTGCTCTGATCTCTAGGAGGTCCAGCACCTCTAAAGATTCAAAGCTCATTGACATTTATTTTCAAATAAAGAAATTAACAGTCTATCTTATGTAACTGGGGGAGAGGTAGCTTGCAATCAAATACAAAGTACTCTACAGGAAGAACAGGAAAATGAAGAAAGTTGTTTATTTTAAACAAGAACATAAAATGGGCATGTAAAAGCTTATTGTCCGAATTTTTTTAAGTTTTAATAACCGGATCACCACAAAACTAAAGTCCTTTTCCTCAGTTCTACCTTCTGGCATGTTCTGCCTGGGTTAGCAAAAGGAAAATTAAATTAAAATTTTTTGATACTGACATAGCTAGGCACAAAAACAATCAGAAACAGTAACACTGTACACACAAAGAGTGTGTTTATAATATAAGAAAAAGAACTCTCATGCACTGTTAGCAACATGAGTTAAGTCTCAGCAATAAACCGAAGCCTATCATAAATAACTATATTGGAACAAGATGTTACTTCTTCTCGAGCAAACAGTCCCTTTTTCCCCCCCTATTTGCTCTTGTATTTTAAATTTCATTTTTTAAAAAGTAGAGACAACTCCAGCTTGAATGACTGTAAGAAAAAAAAAAAATAAGAGAAACCATACAAAAACCAAACTGACCAGAGGACAGCTATGGCAAGTTTCAACATCTAGAATGAATACCTAAGCTATGTAAACAGTAAACAGATTCTCCAGAGAAATGTTCCTTAATACCCAGCTACATATGGACAGTATAAAATGGCTAACAGATACATATAAGTCTCTGAATTCACAGACTGGGAGAGAAGAAATTGTCAGTCTTGTGTACAGTACTACACCATGTCACTTGCCAGAAGATTAGCATGGGAATTCCTTCCCCTCTGTAAACTAACCTTCTTGTACCCACCAGTTACTGGCTGACATAATCCAACTACAAGTCTCATTAACTGTGCATATAAACAGTTCATATTTTTTTTCTTGTCACCAAAAGATGACAGTTTGACTATGCAACAGTCCGAGAAGAATAAACAAGCGTATCTTTTGAAATCATCCCTCCTGTTTCCTTAGCAAAAATCAAATTAAGCAAGTTCAGTGCTCCAAGACAACTGATCCATCAGGCTACAGCCACCACACCATTGTTTTGGTCATGTGTTTACAGATATGTTAAGAGATCAGGACAAAAGGAATACCCAGCTTGCCTTCAGCAGCACACTTTTGAGAACTAGTTAAAGATCACAACTTTCTATAATGTAGGATAATGAAGCCAATCTTTCATGTTTGGACAGTTAATCATTTGCAGTCAAAAAAAACCCTGACGCCACATTATTTACAAATATATTTTCTATTGCCTAAATAATGCCTATACTGCAGGTCAGTAAACTAATCAATACAAGTAGGTAGCAGAGCCAAAAAAATAACAGGGAGATATTCTGCACACAGCGTTAAGTTCGTCACGAAACTCTTGTTTCAGTCTTACATCTCCACTTTAAATAACACAGCTGAGGACTTTTGACAAAATCTTAGGTCTGAACTTCAGAGAGTCACTTTAATAACATTCCTTTTAATGAATAATGACTTATTAAGATCTTAAAAACTTTGTTTTAACAACATTCTACCAAAACAAATTAAAATAGGATCTTTACCTCTATTCCATCAAAACAAAGTTTAATAACTGGGACAAAAGCTTCTTCAACAGCCTGGGGGGAAAAAAGTTGCATTTTATTTTCAGTATAAAGAACATTTATAAACAATAGTTACCAGGTGTAGACAATCATAATGAAATGCTATTTATATCAATGTCTTTCTGTTTTCAAGTTGATTTTTGTTAGCAATGTCTTTCTCCACCATTGAGAATTTTTGCAGCAAGCACTGACCTACTATGCGCTGCAACTGTCTAGATGTTAATTATGATCCAAACTTGTACCAACCAGCTCTGATGGTGTTACCTCAAGGTCCAACCCTCTTTCCCCCTACAAACAAGACATGATCAAGCCTCTTTTACTCTTCACAAATATCTCTAAGTATTCCAAGTCCAAGCTGAGGAGATTCTTGCTCTAAAAGGCCTATTATTTCTGCTTCTACATTTGATATAGGAAATGAGGAGAAGACTCTGTAACTATGCAGCCGGACATCACCTAAAGCAGTTGCAAGTCACCAGTGTCCAGAGGTCGAACAGGTTTTTAAAATGTGGTCAATAATACTGTGTTTTGATGAACAATGCCACAATGAAACTATGGAATTTCATATCTATTCTGGAATCACCTATGAATATCATTTTCCTTAACTGAGCATCTGAACTAAATGCAGTCTGTAACACAAGTATTCACAAGTGTCTCATACTCATTCACTCACTACAGCAACCACTAAGAAAGTCTATGTTCCCCTAAAGATGGAGATGTACAAACTCCTAATACTAGCTGGAATGATTTAGAAGTATTATGACACCCTGACATAAATGTCATTTGCATCACTGCAGAGCTACATTGAGCACCATACATACCTTGCTGCTAAATCAACTACATTACCTGGAGTTAGAGTTTACAGCCAAGTTGAATGAAAATCTGAATCCTCTCAAGTATAGCATGTCAATTTAAAGATAACTAAATGTGTTCAGGTAATAAAGCATTGAAAACAGTTGTTTCACTGCATTTAGTGTTACCACCACATGTTTGCACAACACTGGTAGTTACCAACTACAGGGTGCATAGATTGGAAGAATGCTGCAGAGACAGTTACATTTATTTTATGAAAGCAGGACTAAACCAAACAAAGACTTGCCAGCAACTATCTTCATCTAAAAAAAAATGGTGCAGAGAAAATTTACTCTGAGCCAGTATCAAGACTAAAGCTCCCACCAGTTCACTCAGGGAGGCAAGGCAGTGAGATATAACAGAAACAAAATACTGCATTAGTACAGCCTTCCACTACTACTAGAGAAATCTTCATATTTAGAAGCTAAAAGTCATGCACAAGCATTTAGTAACAAAACACTAAAAATACAGCTTCCTTTTCAAATGCACAGTTGACAGCTAATACAAAAACTTTAGTCAATATCAACTACTATTACTGTTTATATAAGCATGGAGTTATAAAAAAGCAGCATAAAACCTTCATTAAAACCAAACAAGTTTGGTCCTAAACTCTGTCAATAGGCCAAGTTAACATTTACATTTGCTTCTAGTGAGTAAGCAGAAATTTTGCCATACTAACACACATGCTAGGAGATCATTTGGCCATCCAAATTTTTGGGTGTATCTATTAAGTGAGAAAGAATTCACAAGAACCTCTATTTATTTCAACTCTTATGACAGGCTTTGCTGCAGGTTAAGAAAAAATCCTTTGCAAGTCTTAACAGTCAAGTTATATTTACTTATTTAATGCATCATCTTTCACTAATGGGTTTTCCTAATCCTCAGGTCAGCAAGCTGTATCAGGTGTTTCACATACCCTCAGATCTTTCACTTCTTCTTGTTGTTTTAACTTTTCATAAAATGATGTGAAAAAATCACTTCTTTCAACATGTCTTGGTGCAACACACAGGGCATCAATATCAGCACCTGAAATTGTTAATTAGCAGAAGTAAATTACTCAATACTTCACACATTCATGGAATGCCAGCAATAGACATATTTTTATTAATAATTAAGCCAGAAATTTTAGTTTCTCATCTTGTGGAATTTTTTTTGGGTTTTTTTTTTTTTTTTAATAGTAAGCCAAACCAAATGAAAAAAATTCATGGCCATTAAACATACAGAACACATACATACACTCTTGCTTCAGTTGTGGAACAATTGTAATTTGCAAAGAACAAAACATAAAAATTTAAGTATGCAACTTCCTCTGTCTTGAAATCATTTTCAATTTTTTTGTCTGTTTCTCAATCCATGATGAAAATACAGGAATATATTTCTTTTGTTTAGAATGAAGACTAGAGAAAAAAAACCTAAGAAATCTAACACCACCTCAAAACACAACAAGATTAATCATTAGCCCAAAACCAGGGATTTTTATCACAAAAAGAAGTGTTACCTTTTGTATGAACCCCTAATCTATATGATCCAAATGTAAAAATTTTTCCTCCAACGTTTTCTATTACCGATTGTGGAAGATTCTAAATAGAGCAAAAAAAATTGGTTATTTTACCATAACAACTTATAACAACACAAAACATTTATTTTCAAACAACAGGAAGAATACTGCATGAAATTTATGCTGTTGAACTACTGAAATAATCTCAGTATTTACAGAACAGACTGAGATAGGCTTGCCACTTGGATCATTTGTAACATTTCAACTACATTCCACATTACCACCTCATACCTGGTAATTGTTGCACCAATTCTACACTTCAGGTGCAACAGCTTTATAATGTTACAGAGATCAAACACATTTTGCTTACCACTCAGGCATTTTAGACTGACACAGAAATAGATTATGGATTCCAATCTAGAGCAACACAAAACACAGTCTATTGTATCAGTATTTATTACATTACTTTTAGAAACACTTGTACCATAGCCTTTAAATAGAAATTTGGGGTTGGGAAAGATATTAATTTAATGTTTATATTGTTAGGTACATCTGTGAAAGTTTCTAGTCTCTAAAAAACTGTTGAATCCACAGCACTGCAGGCAAAGAAGGTTATCCTCTCATAAGAGGATGCAGTGCTACAATTTGAAACCCTACATGAATGTTTGTTTACACAGCAAAAGATGAAAGCAATCAGAACTTTTTTGCAACATACATGAGATTACCTTAAGCAGTTTTCAATCTTACACCGGTCATGATATTCTCACTATTCTGTTTTCAAGGATCAAGACACACATAGCAGGGCTGTCCCTGCCCATATTCTTGTTCATATCTAAATTCTCATTGCAAAAGAAAAGTGTACAGAAAACATACGATCCCAAATACACACAAAGCAAAATAGCTTAAAAAATTAGGGGCTACCTCTAAAAAAACAAACTGTAATCATTCAAGTCTATATCCATTCAAAGAAGATGTGTGGGAGCAGGGATTACTATAACCTGACAAAAACACTATCAGCACATCAGTCTACAAAAGTAACATTACAGGACCAACATTAAAGAAAAAGACCACAGACCACAAAGACACAGGAAGTACATTTTAAGATCTAGCACTGTTTCAGAAAGGCAAATAATCTAAGCCTGTAATTAATACATGCATGAATTTTGAGAAAAAGCCAAACTACATCCATGAGTTTCGTTCTTTGACAAGGTTCTATTATAAAGGGGCAATGCTGCTTGTAAACAGAAGAAACTACTCAAGGATTCTACTTGTTTTGATCCTCAAATCTAAGGTTCATCCTACTTAGTACAGGAATGTATTTTGGAATAATCTTCCTACAGCACTCAGGATCACAATATTGGTGACTCCATGTAAAATACATCCATACCTTGCTTTCACTGATTTCCCGTATCCATTCCTTTACCAAGTTATTTAATTTTCCCAAAATTAGAATCCTATTAAAACAGCAGAATGACAGATTACAAACTTAAGACAAAACTAGTAGAATTTTTTAAGACTGTGATTATCATTACACAGTAAGTCAACTAAAGTAACATTACAGATCTAATTAGAGATCTTGTCATATATACATATATACTGAGAGAAAGTTACTCCTACAACATTCCTACTATTTTTCATCCCTTAGAGACATTCAAGAGAATTAAGCTCCAAAAAAATGAAAGCATGCGAGGCATACACGCATGAATTCAACTCATTTTCAAAATACAACTTTAATTCATATAACACATGCCTCTCAAAGAACAGTGATAAGCAGTACTGAGAGGGGGAAAAAAACCCTAGAAAGCTTAATAAGGGAAAACAAAGTATAAGGTCTGTTAAAATAATGTAGTCATGAAGAGGGGAAAAAATGCAAACCAATCCCTCTGAAATTTAAAGGCCAATTTAGTTCCACTCTGTGTTTTGAGGTATTCCCCTTAATTGAGAAAAATTAAGCTTACAATTCCACTAGGCTTTTAAGAAACCATTTGAAAGAACACAAACACACCTAGTCCTCAATAGTCACACATGAACCTCATGACAGGATACAAAACAAAGTATTCACTCACCTGCGTTGCAGCTCTTCTTCCTCTTCAAACACACCATAAGGTTTTAGGGTTTCGATTAATTTCTGGGTAAGCATGCAGTCAAACTCCTTGGGGGCAGCTAAACTGATAGGTGAGGTAATGCCATAATGCTTCTGTAGTTGCTGTGTTTGTGATCCCTGGGTTGTAACGGGACTAATAAAGGCAATTAGATAAAGTTACTGACAGAAACAAAACAAAAAAAAAAAATTTTTTCTCATCAGAGTAGCAGACAAGAATATATATAATAAGAAAGAAAAGTAAAGCCTAGTGCAAACATTTTCATCCCAAATTACTATGTTAAATCTGTCCTGTGAAGGACACCAAGAGAATTACCTTTAATCAACTCTTAATATGCATTAACTTTTTTCCCCCCTTATTTTTTTCATTCTACAAGGGCAAAAGCTTTATCTGTTTGGGTTCTTTCACTTTAATAAAGTCTAAAGTAAAGAGAACCCTCCGTGTCAAAAAGTCAAGCTGATAGCAAAAGTGAAAGCCCCACTCTTGGCAGGCTTAACATTCCTTGCTGCACTGCTGTGGTATCAGTCCTGCATGTTTATACCTATTATATACTATTTCTATCATACAAAATGAGAAATATTTCCATAAGGCTAACTATCTATACACGTGGGAAAACAACAACATTACTTCAATTTGACTTCCATTATTTGTCATCACCATCTCCTCAAGATTTCATTCCTCATTTCCATAAAGACTATTAAAAAAAACCACCTAAGTTGAAAATTGACAAGAACCCACAAAACATGATATAGTTTTCCACAAGTTAAACTCATTTTATAACAATTCTAAGTAATTTGTTTGCAATCAAGAATTAAGTCACAATGCAAGCTGGAGCACATCTGTCCCTTTGCTCACCAGCCAAAAAAAAAAAAAAAAAAGGCAAAGGCTCATCAGGAAAAATATATTTATTAATAAGTGTACATTTAAAAAAACTTCAAGTAACTGTGGGGACTTGAGCAGTATCTGGGAAAATTATTTTATACTGTTTATTTAGCTATGATGCTTTAATCAGCTAATTAAGAATCTGTTAGCAGTTGAATAAATCATATAGATCTTAGGACTTTAGGTGTCAATGAAAACTTTTTTAAAAAAAGCTGTTCAGATGAATTACATAAAACAGTAATTCAAATAAAGGACAAAGGAAGCCCCTAAAACTTTTTTTCTTCTCTTAAAAAGAATTTTAGGAATGTCAACACACGTTGTAGCTTCAGCCACTTAACTGCTTCTAAAAAAAGAAGCCAGAAAACAAAAAGTGTCAGTATATAAACATCCTTTGGCTATTTTAACTTATACCACAAAACAAGTTGTTCGAACTACATTTTCTCCCCTTTTGCCAACTGTTAATTTGGAAAAAAATTACTTTTTAATTTAAGATTTTTTCAGTTGACTTTTGCAGGTTTTTTAAAGCAGTAATACAAAACAATCAATATTTGAGCTTTGTGTAACCATTTCCTGAAGGTCTAACTGAAATTTTCACCCATTCTAGAAAATTCAGAGCAAGAAAGTTCATCCAATTCGACAGATACTAGACTTCATTAAAAGGGCTGGCAAAACACAGCCTGGCAGGTGCTGTCACTAGATTTTTAAAAAGACTCAATGTCACTCAAAACCACATACTGCTGAGCAAATTCCCCAAATCAGCAATGCTGACAGAGGCCTCTGTATTCCCCCTCCTTTTAAGGGCCATGATTCACAAATTCAAGAACTAACAACTTAAACGTGATCCTTCCTTTACGTTGCCTATAAAATCAGAGTGCACAAACCCTGCCAAACATCAGATCTCCTCCCTAGCCTGGTTTACACACAGCCCTGGCAATGTGCAGCTCTGCCTTCAACCCACCACACTGCAATGACTTAAACCAGTGTTCCTCCAACCCCTGCAGGGCCACCAGGCCATGGCCACAGGGCACAAACAAGCTTTGAAACTGCTCACTAAAACTACAGCTCCAACCAATTAAATCCATCACCAGGTATACATCTTTGTCATGAATTGTTACATAAAGCCAGCTGCAGTTCTTACACATACTTTTATACAAATGAAATAATGATGTTATCAACAGCACAGGACCTCTCCAAAGCAAGTGTTTGACCTCTTTTTGAGCACTGAGGAGTTAGTAAGTACCCTTTCACTGAGTTAGTGTGTAACAATTCTCAGCACAGCTGCCTTCAAGATTTTACAGCTGCAGAAGCCAGTTAAAATATATTAACACTGAAAAGAATATAGGTTATTTCCAGATAAAAACATTTAAATTGAAGCTCTGCCATTTACACCTGCTAACTTAAGTCTAGTCTAAGGTTTCTGTAGGGCAACAAAGAAAAATTCCTTTGGAAATTTTTTTTTTAAAAAATGGTATGCCAAGAAGGTTTGTTAAACTTAACGAAGGACAGAATAAAGTAACTTATTCTGTTCATCTATCCATTTAAAAGACAACATGAAAATTAATATAAACATGCAAGTAAAGGCATATCCTCTCCCTGTCTCCTACCTCCCATAAAACCAAGAAACACCAGATAGACAAGACATTTGCTACCTGCCTTTTAAAGTAAATTATCTCAGAGAAATGAACTTTAGGTGCTCATCAGCCCAACTTTAATGCTGTATTTACATGTTATTTTTTAGCCAGAAAATGCTAATGATAAATGCTCCTAGACTAGATTGGCCTTGTTGAGGAGCCAATAGCTTGATGGTATGTCACATGTGGTACTCACTGAAGTTAAACATTAACAAAAAGAAGAGTATTAAACAGCAACTGGAAGTTCCATCTCAGCTACTCACTCTTGACAGCAGCAGGGACAGATTTGGCAGATCATACCTGGGTGTGACACAACCAAAAGCCTAAAAGCATGTTTAGGGCTTGTTGGGTTGTGGGGTTGTTTTCTTTTTGTTTGTTGGGGTTTTTTAATAAAAAAGAAAAAATGCCCAAATAAAAAATAATTTAAAAAAAAAACACTCTAAACTTTTCTTTTTAAGATCACAAAGAAAATTAAGAGACAGTTTGAGGCTTTTGGGTTTGTTTCTTGTCAACCACATATAAACATGAAGATCATCTTATCACTCTAAGATGACCATGAGCTATCTGTCAATTGCACAAATATAAAATAAAGTTACAGAAAATAATGTATAGTTAAATTTAACATGCTATTTTTGCATCTCTGGTTTAACCTGAATTTTTGAAGAACATATACTGACAATTTACCATAGGCAAATTGGGCAACAGCTACAGTGGATTTATTCCAGAGTGTTATGATTATTTCATATTCAAATATTAATTTAATCAGTAAGAAATGCACATGTCCTTTTTCCCCAATTAAAAACACAGACACAAAGCTCTAGTCTGGGCTAAGCTGAAGGCAGAGCAGCCAAACAACTTTTTCCTCAGAACCTGAAGTTCTGGTAGGCAGTATCTTTTTGTACTATTACCAAACTGAAAGAACAGACCTTGGCTATATGGTCACTGCTAAAACCCATTTTAAACAGAGTGCAGAAGTGAAGAAAAAAAAAAACCAAATAAAACTTGTAAGAAGCTTTACAGTTTCCAGAGCATACAACACTAAACTGCTTTATATGGAATTGACTAAATGTTGTTCTAAGGTAGAGGAGGGATACAGTGCATCTTTTGAAGATCAGGTGATAGCCTGAACACATCCATTTAAACTGAGCATAGAGCAAATACAGCTATACCTATGTAACACTGTCCCATATGTAACTAAGACTTGGATACTAATTCCAAGTTCTGTACTATTGTTTGCTTTCACAACACTAGAACCTTTCTCCGTCCTCAGAAAAATCAACAGTCCTATCATGAACTTTTTCAGATGTGCTTTGTATTTAAACCAACTCCTACTCAAACATGAAAACCTGTCTTTCTAAACATTTGTTCCTCTTCTCTCCCAGGATTCCACATCCATTCTAATAGTACTATTTTTAGTGCTATTTTTGTTAAGATTTTACACTTCTTACCAGAAACAAAATGATGCTGATATGCCATCAGCACCATACTATCTAAATATCATGCTCCTGAAATTTGGGAAACTTCACAAAAATAAAAGATAATACAAACAACTGAATTACTCAAAATACATAGCATAATACTGAACAAATCATAACAATTTAAATCTCCCTAAGTTTCAAACTCATCCAGATACTAAAACAAAATACACAACTTAAGGATTCTCAGTGATTATCCTCACTTCTCTATTTGCCTCTACTGATTACCTCAGCAAAATTTACTCCTTCTTATTTGCTGATGTAAGACACCCAAGTCAGATTCCTGAAACAACACTGGTCATCACACCATATGGCTAACCAGCTGGAGCTAAATTCATGGAGCTCAAGCTTCACTGTGTCCAGATCCAGAGAAACTCAGTTTTTATGTTTCCTTCAGGAATGAGTGACTGGCAATTTCGACTTCAGATTCTAGCTTAATGCTATCACTCTACACAAAGTTTCAAAAATCTAGGCAGGAAACATCAATGAAGTCTGCAAATCAGTTACTGGGGAACATATGTTTTAAATGGTTAAGACAATACAGCTGTCCCTCCTGAACCCAAGTTTCAATATCTAGCAGAATATCACTGGACCATTCAGGCCATGAATTAAGTCTTCAACTGTCAGTATGAGGTGCTCAAGATACACAAAACTGATTTGAACACAGGTATTGGAGCAACAGCAGGCTACAGGGCTACAGAAGAGACTCACCTATGGCAAAAGGAAGGTCATTCATACATATTCTGCTAACCTTGGACACTCTCCTGGGCTCTCTGGTTCTTCTGTTCACACAGAATAGGGAAGGCAGCATGTGCAAACAAAAACCTATCCACAATAGTCTCACTAACACAGCTGAAGGAGAAGTTTCTCAAGTTTAAAGAAAAGAAAGTGCTAATGAACTGCACAGGCAGCAGTTGAACCAAAAATTATTTTTATTGCTATGCAGGAGACAACTCAAGAGCAATTTAAGAAATTCAGTAAGGCTGAATCAGAAGATAACAGGGACCATAAACTACGAACTAGAAATCTCACAAAGCATTTCACTGTTAAGAGATTAATTTATCTCAGTAGTGAAATCTGCTCAGCCCAAAATAACTGGGTTTCCAAGTTCTGTGCAGTACCTTTATATTAACAGGTATAAACTCAGTCCTTTTTTAGTGATACTGAAAGACTGAAAGCTATTGCAAAACCATATATCCTTGCCATCTAACAAATCAATCCTCAGCAAAAATTTTTATTAATTGCTTCTCAATTAAGAAAGCTATCACTTCATGTTATAACAACTGTTCTTCTGAAGTCAGTCCATTGCTTTTCAAAGTTAAGAATAATTTAATTCCTTTCCTAACAGCCTATAAAATTCTCAACTCTCTCTGTTCAGAAACACACTACTTACTTATCCATTCCCAACCAGCACAAGCCATTTTAAATACAGTGCTGTACTTCTGGCATGTAAGCTGACAGTCTCTAATGAAAAGTGAAGAAAACAATGACTTTGCCTATGTCTACAGCAAAGTTCAGTGGAAGAAAAAAATTAAAAGTCTTTGGAAGTGAGAAAGTCAGCTTAACTGTCCACTAGAAAGAATAATTCTTAATGACATTCCAAAGCTCTAATATAGAAGTTACCAATACTAACAGTACTTAAAATTTATAGATCTTATGGCACTTTTCAATGTTCATGTACATGACTCAATGCACTTTTCCACTTCTGGTTACAGAATAAAACAAGACATTTCAAAAGTGTTTTGCCATGAATTCAGAAGACAGACATTCAGTCAGTAGCTTACCAAGAAACAGCTTCATGTTTTCTCTATTTGGAGGCTTAGAAAGGCCCAGGTTACATGAAAAATCATCATTCCCATAAACATAGCTCCAGCTTCACTGAGTCAGTAGCCTTTCTGTATAAGCCTCAGATCCGACCAAAACATATGAACAGTTTAGTGAGCTGCATTCTTCCCAGGCATCTTATGTTTCAGATAATGCACAGGAACATTCTGTACCTAACCATGCACTAAAATATATCTTTATGTCAGGGGAAGTAGTCATCTTTGCTTCTAATCAGCTTTTTTTGTTACAGACTTCTTCCTTATACAGCTGCTAGCGCTTCCCACATGAGAATTTTAACAAAAAGTCACGTAAGTTTATAGGATAAATTTTAATATTTAAAAAAATACTAAAGGTTTCTGTAAATGCCAGGTATCAGCATCAGCAGACTTACTACTGATGTATCATGTACAGAAAGAATTTGCTTGGTTTAATACTTTTGCACCATACTTTTAATAAGCACAATATAAACACTGGTGTACAGCTCTGGGGAACCCGGAACTCCAAGCCAAGAATAATGACAACCTCCGGTTGTACGGGAAATCAGTTTTCACAAGGCGTGCCAAAAAACCCACCAAAAAAAAAAAATCAAACACTTTGAAAGTCTGGCAGTAACATAGGGCTCTTCCACTATCACTCAAAAAAGGTGATCACCAGGAGACAGAATCAACTGGAAAGAATTATAGAGGAAAAAAATCTTCCCAAGCTGCTTCTTTCTTGCCTCTAAAGTCAGAGGTATCACTTCACAAACTCAAAAATTAGCAGTAGCAGCACTTCTACTTACTGGCATTATAATACTCACTTTAAAGTCTTGAATGGATGATACAAAGTCAACAATGTCAAACATACAAATGACAGAACAAATGCATAAAGTGAGAAAGCTTCATTTTTACTAACTAAAATAAGTTTCCTGTACTAGTTAAGTTGCCAAGTAATGTTTATACTGCAAATAGCAATATTTTGGTGCCATTGTAACTATGTACTGTTATTTAAGTGTTTCTAGTTCTAAGTATCATAGACACTTACATCAAGAGAAATAATCAAATCATTCCAAACTTTTCCAAGTTGAAGACTGCTATTATTACGACTCATACAAGTAGCCCAAATTTTTAAATGTTGTTACTAAGCCTTTGGAATTTATGTAGTCACAACACAATAAACTAAGAATGAAAGCAAGCAGAATAAACACCCTCCCATTTTCCTGAGGCTGAAAAGCCTAGTCAACTTCAAAGCTAACTTCTGGTAACTTTTCATTGCCATAATGAACATGTGCAAAACTTATCTCTAAGGTCATTAGCGCTTCGTTATACAAGCATTAGAACCTACTTGGCATAACCATTTTCCTTCCTGCATTCACCCACTGGTCCTTTCCCTGCCATAAACTCTTTCAGATAAGTTTCTATCATGTCATCTACCCCATGACTAACTTTGCAGTACTTTAGACTGAAATGACAACCACAACAGACAAACTAGGCTATTCTACACTTGGAAGCTGATATATTTAGAACCACAGTGAATAATCCCAAATTATAACAGTGAGAAAGAGTGTAGAATCACAAATTTCTTATATTTCTCCTTCAATTAAAAAAAAAAACCACACAAGCAAAATAACCCCAAACAAACAGACCAGTCGAACAAAATATATAAACATGCCTCATTCTGAAAAGTCACTTGATCACCTATACATGACTGTCTCCCTCTATTTGTATAACGTAATAAAACACTAATATTACGAACTTCAGAACTGAGGAGCTGCAAGTTTCGTCGTCTCAATCAGAATTCGTAAAAACGTCAGCGATGGGGGGG
>VYXD01000225.1:108739-126897 GCA_013397195.1 Hylia prasina
GACTCATTCGTGCCCTGCGCAAAGCAAACGGGTCCTTTTCTAAGAGTTGTTCTTGAAACATCTGCATGGAGTTGTCTGCATAAACTTCCAGAATATTAAAATAAAAAAGTTACACTCTTTATAGATCAGTTCAAAATTTTATTCTTAGAAAAGCAAATGCATCACAGTAACTCTAGAGTAAACCTGGTTTACTCTCTCTTTTTAAGTGTCCAAGTTTCATCTTTATTCTGAAAATAAGCACTTTCAAACTAAAAAAAATTGTCTAAAGCTACTGATTATTCCATCTTCAACTGCCTCACAGGATAAATGGTAACTTGGGCTGATAGGACATATAGATCACAAATTATGTGTTTCTTTAGAGTAGGAGATGATGGTTCTTAACGCTATTCCTGACTTGTCTGTGTGACTATGAAAACAGATGAAATAAGATACTCTATAAAAACACTAATATATCTGAATAAGAACATCAAGCATTAACACATCTAAAATTCTGATACTCAAAGTTACGGACAAAATAGCTATAAAATACTTCTATATCACTATTCTTTCAGCTCTTCCACATTTTCCCCCTCCTTTTTCACAAAGGGTCCTTGCCTTCTGACAAATTCACGTTTTTCTTTTACACTAAGTATGCAGTTTCAGCTCAGTCAGTGTAGATACAGTTCTTGTGGCAGCTGGATGAAGTCAACAAAATTAAGAAGGAGAGCCATGGGCTGGAAAGTCTAGATTCTTCAGAAATTTCAAAAAAAATAGGTATCTAGTGTTGGATGCTGAAGATTATTAAATGACTTCTACAGCCATGTTTGAAACCAAAGTAAAACACAGGTTTTATGACATACCTGTGCTGGGAAATTGTTTACTTGTCAGTCTTTAGTGCAGCACAAGAAGACTGAATTGTGTGACTTTTTGCCTTTTGGTATCTGGGAGGGAAAATAAGACAGCTTACTGCTTCTATTTATTTCCCTTTTCAGTAGGAACACTTTTTTTATAAAAGTTTTTTTCAGGCTAGCTTCCTACATTCACTACAGATTAGGAAAATAATATACAGATATGTAAGTGTATCAATCAATACATGCAGCAAATGGAAATGTTGTAAGAGTATTAAAAACCCAGTACAAAATAGTAATAAAGTACAAGAAATAAAAATAAAGATTACATAGTAAACCTAAATAAAAATCACATCAGAAACTAAGTATTTTTATCTAAAATGTATTAGGAATTTTCTCCCTTTTTGTTTCACAATTCTTATTGCTGCTAGGATTTAACGTTTATTCCAGTCAATATCAGGACTGTTCTTGAAGAGATATTCAGCCTATAAACAGAAGAATTTCAAAATTACAATTATCTCCAGCTTCAAAATATATGCAAAATAACAAAGTTAGAGTGGATAACATTTCTTTAAACAAAACTGCAGAATGTATTTAATGGCAGAAAATGTAACTTATGGCAGAAAATGTCTCTGTGTCAGAGAAATCTCTTTCCCCCAAATACTATCCAAAATACCATCGACCTCATTCTCCCTCTTCATAGCAGTGACCTTGTTTCTATCATGGGCAAGAGGAGGAAGTAAGCCATTTAAAACCGTTTTTGTCACTCCGTGGAAACGTCTAGGGAGTACCCTAAAACCTGGTTTCTGGACCTGCTGATACTGATCTCTAAAAGCTCTTCAGTTATTAGGGAAGATCTCATACTGCTACAGATACAGGTAGTTGTCACTCACCAGCAGGCAAAAAGGTTAAACCAAGAAACCATTCTTTAGTGCCTTAAGTGGGACTGTAACACCATTGCTTTCATTTCAAGCCTTTGCTTGACTAATAAAATGCTCTGTTTCAGCTTGTAAACAGTTTGTTTAGGATGTGCAGGCAGAACAGCAGCACAGCAATAAGGTTACAGCGCCTGGATTCCTGTCTGAATGCAATGCTGACCTTGCTTGCAGCCAAAAGTTGATCTGGATAATGTCCCAAGGTCATTTGCAATGGGAATTAGTCTATGAATGTCCTACAGGATTTTCTCCTTCATTTATGTGTGTATTGTGAAGTGAAATTACCAAAGAGCTTGCATTTATCATTAGGACAATGTGTTCAGTTGTGCCTGGAGGGAGGACAGTGATATCCTGCTTTCTGAAGAGTTAAAAATTTTAAACCATTTGAAAGTAGGCGTAAGTACCTAAAATTTTTAGGCTGCAGGTTGAACTTTATCTGAACCATATGGTTATGTTTTTAAGTCAAAGATGGATTACAGTGAAACCTGGCACTAACAATCTGAACATTAATAATAGAATAGACAAAGCTTCAGCCTAGACATTACTTAAAAATTAATAGCTAGAATGGACAGCCCATGGATCATGGTATATGAACCATAACAACCACATTATTGTAACAACCAGAACCAACCAAAAGCCCACTGAAACTGACCTAAGAGGGTGTGGAGGTGACCCTATAGCAAACTCTTGGTAACAAACAGCAAACCAATAAAGGGCAACCAAATCTCAGACCCTCACAGAGCTCCTGGTCCCATGAGAGGCCCATCCTGTGAGGGATGGGGAGTCCAGATTTTAAGAGTGTAATTGCCCAGGGATTTCTTTATTTGTGGACCCTCTTTTGAGGCACCTAACTTCAGCTATCAGATATCATAATAGGCTCATTGGCACAGATCAATCTAATGGAAATGAAAGCCTGATGTAAAAAAGTTCTTTAACTTGTAGTCCTCTATTGCACAGCAGAATTGTCAAAGTATGTAAGATGTGCAGAGTGCACATACCAAGGGGAAACAGATTCTGGTAGTGATTTTTTGTCCTATTACTGTTTAACTGCACTGGATACTTCCTTTGATACACAGTATCAACTGATCCCATAAAGAGTTCCTGGGTGTTAATTTTCACTATAATGGCTGTTCACCAGAATTGCAGATTCTAATCATTAATTAGTTGCTATCCTAAAAGTGGGGAGAAAATTTAAGCCCTTTCAGTAACAGAGATTCTTTGGGTCTATATGAGTATTCAAAAATATTTTAAAAACAAAGCATAATCACCTTACCAGAAAATCGACTGGATCATCTGGCCTGATCCTACAACATTCATTTATCCCTTGCATAAGTGTTGGCATGACATTTTTCATTAAATAGTTTCGTAGTGGAACAGACTGGGCCTCCAATAACTCTTGTTCTTGTTTTTTCACTTCCTCCTGCTGTTTATTCTACAAGTTATAAAGAAAAAAAAATAACAAATAGTTATATTTATAACATCTATCAAATAGCATTTAGATAAATAACAGGGCAGGCCTAGAGGGAAAAAAATTAGTGTTAGAAGCTGTTGAAAGAACTTTAAAGGACAAGTTGACAAAAAAAATTAACTGCTTACTAAATTTAGAGCACACAAGACACTGAGGATGAAGAATTGAACATAATAAGGACTGTCATAATCTTTATTTTTATTCTTTAACACCTAAAAGGAGATTTATTCTCAAGTCTTCCAGTGCTCCTGTTTCCATAAGGTATTTGGGAAAATGATTGAAATACAATGTAGCACTTTAAAAATTAGCGCTGTTGCAAGCACAGGTGGTTTCTTGAGGCTTCCTTGACCTGGAGGGAAAGAAGAATATTTTTACTGAGCAGAGGGCCCTGGCTTTCTAAACTTTTAAATTCTATTGGGATTTTTTTTCTCTTTGGTATCCTTGGTTTGTTTTATTCTTATTTCATGGATGGTTTTGAGGGTCTTGACAGTCAAATAGACTAAAACAGCAGTGGATTACATCTGTTTCCAACAGCAAAATTTATTTCTGAATTCAGGCTAAATCAAATGTAATTTTTACATTCAAAAAAGTAAGAAGGATGAGGGAATAAAACTGCTGTAGATTTTTATTCCTTACATTCAATAGCACTTAGTAGCATGCACACTTGCAACATAGCCAGATTACTCCAACTCATTTTCATTTCCTCTCTTCACTCATTTTATTCATCAGTAGCCTGAGTTATGTATAGGTACAGCAAACATGATACTCTGAAGACTCTTTTCTATACTCAAGGCACAACACAAAAGCAATGTTCAGATAAAACAGATAAACGAATTTTTACCTTATTCACTCAATCCAGGAGCGCTATTGAATAAGTGTTCCAAGTGGTCTTTGGCTACTACTCAGAGACAGCAGCTAATCTACAGTGTCATGGGCAAATGAATAGTTGCTTAGATTTCCTGATCATCTGCCTATTTTAAAGGATAACCTTAAACATACGTTTTATTTAAACACCTACTTCTGCTTTGATTAATGAATAGTTTGCACTTTTAAAGGTACATGGCTTGGATTGAATCTAGCTAAAACGTGTTAGCTTTCCTTACACTGATGTTCAATGAAGCTGTAAATAACCAGAGATTTAAAAACCCTTATTTACAAGACAACATCAGAGGAATGTAAATGCTTCTTTAAACGTCAGTAATTTCAGCATATTATTACCCAATACAGGTGTATGGGCATTCAAATGTAAGAAAAGGACTTCTCTGTGGAATGGTCAGTTTGTTTTTAAATAGCTCTAAAAGAAGACAATAGACTTGCCTTCTGGTGAAACAGCCTGACTTTGGATGTGAACAGGGACATTCTTATAGTATGCATTTCAGGTCATTTAACTAAAATGCCCTTGGGTGTGGCAAAGTAAATAAGGAAAAAGCACCACATGCAAGTCTTTTGGGGTCAGGAAGCCTAAATACCAAGTATTTATTAGATTATTAGCAAACAAAAAACGTCCTTCAGACTGCATCAGGTAGTCCTTATTGAACTGAGTACTCAGTTCTTGCAGGCTCAGAAACTTTTCTGCAATGTAGGCTGGAATATTGGGTCAGTGTTGAGTTAAAAACTAGCTTGGTAATTAAGACCTAGTTGCTTAGTAGTAAACTGAGAAAATGTAAAAGTTCTATTAGACTTGGTAAGGAAAATCGCCATTGATTGTAGTAAATATTTATAAATGCTAAAAGAGAAGAGCTACAGCACAGCAGCAACAAGATACCATAAAAGTATTTTAAAGACATGCTGATACCAAAATTAAAAAAAAAAAAAATGCCGTTGATAATAAAAAAGACACTATATTCTGTAAGGTGGGCTTCAAAATACACTGTGAAATTAGCCTAACCCAGACCTAAAGCAGGATATAAGGAATGAGAGAATTTATGCTACACTTCCCAAGTGCATTTAGATAACAGATTACTTGAAGCCATCTAAAATACATAAATAATAATATTTTCCCAAAATATATATATTAACCTACCCACTCTTCCCATCTTGCCATTCTTTCTTCCCTTTCCTTTGCTTCTTTATACTCTTGTTCAGCTTTTTCTTGAGCTTCTTTGACAATGCGTTCTGCAGCTGCTTGGCGTTCCAAAGCCTCCTTTTCTTCATCTGTCAAACCATAATTCCGAGGTTCTCCAATTTCTTTGATGATCTTTGATACAGTAAGTCTGTTCTCATAATCTTCATATACAGCTATATCTTTTAAACAGTACAAGAGAGAACCATTTCAAGGCTTCTGTCAACTATCGTCAATTACTATGCAAGACCTAAAAATATATTGTGTTCATGTTGTTTGAATTTTCAAGTAAAAGATGTTGTTTTCAATTGCTTATAAATGTCAATTTTTGTTATATAGAATGAAGTTTTCTAAATTTTCTTTACTAGTTTCAGCTAAAATAGTTTGCCTTTTAAGATGATACAAGGAAGAAACATACTAAAATAAATTTTACAACTATTGTTTAACAATTACATCTTGTCCAGGCTTTGAAACCCAAAAAAGAGGTGAATTACCAACTCTCAGAGGTGCTTCTGATACCAATCTTATGTCAACTTATCCAGATGCACAAAGCCATCAGTTTTGTCCTTCTCTCCCCACTGAATGCTATACAATAGGTTGTTAGGATGTAGCACAAACTCCAATGTTTTCACTCATACAGATTTACAAATACACAGACCTTTCTCTAGTCTATCCCTTACTGTGTTATATTTACAAAACAAATTTGTAGCTTCATGTAGAAATATAAAGACTGAACAAGAAGTTCTCTTTCATTTTATTCCTTCTCCCCTTTTAAATGCTGGAAGTTACTTGCACATTAAACTTGACAAGAAGAAAAAGAAAAAAATACAGAAGAACAAAGACTTTCTCCACGGCTCTCTAGTTTTTGTATGCATTCAGTGTGGGGAGGCAGAAACAGTACAGGAATGTACATGGAAAAAAAGGCGAGTGGGCGTTTGAGGTAGAGAATGCCAAGGTAAAGGGCTTGTTCAGGGGCATGAAATGGAGGGTGTAAAAACACAGGAATGGGTAAGGATAGCTTGAAGGGAAAAACAAGAATTAGAAAATCCAGAATCTAGATGAGAATCCAGTAACCTCTGATTCATAATTCTTTAGGAAGTTATTTTGAAAGTCATTGGCAAAGCATTTTTCCAGTTTTTTCTAATCACCGATTCAGGCTGAATCAGACTCTCAAATACTAACACCATTTTTCCAAGAGTTAAAATGTTTGTGGTTTGGACCTCAAATGCAAACTCTGATCATGAATTGAGGAGGAAACTAATATAACTCCATGTGATAAAACTTATTTTACAGCTTATTTTTTTTAAAAAATCAGGAATTACATTCTTGAGGTATTCTGAATTACACTCCTATGCTATTCTGAATTAAAGCAATTAATTTGCTTTAAACATTTGCTCTGGCAAGCGGCCCATCATTTCTACAATTTTAGCTGCACCTGGATATACAAATTACAGTGAAAATCACTTTTCTAGTAATTTAAAGTATTGCTAATAATGGTATCAATGTCTCAAAGACTGTATTTTTTTCTTAGATGGCCACAGAAGAGTACAGTGTACATTTTCCAGCAATCATAATTAACTACATTTATCCTCAAAATGAATGCCTTTTAAAATGAAAAATGAAGTTAGCACTGATGTTAACTGAGAGGAAAAATCACTGGAGATGTTCATAAATAAAGGTCTTCAAAGGAAATTGCTGTTGTAACTTTAACATGCCTTTTTGTATACAATCTAACATGGCTGTCACCATTCTCGATTTGCAAATGAGAAAAACGAGACACAAGATAACCAGCCTGCATTCTTCATACAGTGAGTCATCAAAGCAAAGTTGAGTTTCCAGAATCTTGAAGCCCACTCCTTTGTACTAATCATATTTCAGACTCAGAAAAAATAATCATAAAAATTATACATAAACCATATGACTTTTTAAATTTAAGGTGGAAGAAAACTTTATTATTTTAAAACAATATTTAACAAATCAAGCATAATTTTTATCCCCTTCTTCAGAATATGACTGAGAAAGTAGTTGGGCCCTTGATTAAATCCATTGCTACTTAATATTGTGCATTTGAAAATCTGGCTGGAACATAGACTAGAATGGAGGGGTGTTGGCTGAGCTGAAGGATCCCCAGTGGTTATCTTTGTAATCAGTTCCTACCATTTTACAGCAGAAGCAACACACCTGCATAGTTCTGTGGGTAACAACAAGGAATGTAAACATGGGTAAAGAGACAGTTCTGAGACAAACAGGATCTAAAAATGATGTTCATTTGAACATGAGAATCAATGCTCTACACTCAATATGAAAATCATCTGGAACATCATAGTTGTGATACTGAAATAATTAAAATCAGTAGGCAAATGACGTTCAGTATTTGGAATGGGCTACAGTTTAAGAATAATCTTTAGGAATAATTCTTTAACAGTGTGTCTACGTCACATCTAGAAGTGTATAAGCTAAGAATATGGCAAATTAATGCCATTAGACCTTAATATTTACCATTTCATACATTGATTTTCATAGTAGAATTTCCTCAATTCTAAAATAACTATACTAACTCACTATTTTTCCCCACTGCTACAATTCCTAACAACACATATATATTATTATTTTCAAAATAATCTCCATGACTGACTATAAATAATAAACTTGGAATATCAGTTATGGCTAAGGGGGTTGAACAATAAACTTTTCATAATTCATCTCAAACAGATATTCCAAATATCAGCAGTTTTATTTTAGTTGCAGAGGTCTCACTCTTCTTTCTTTCCTCTCCTCTCCCCACAAAAACCCACCTTTTCTTTAGAATGCTATCACTCTGATCTCACTGGCATTGAATAATCAGATTATAGTTATGTTCTCAAGACTTCCCAGTGATTGCAATTTTTCTAGATAGTATGTAGGGAAGACAAATTTTCTCACATACACTGCAAAACAGATTCAGACCCAGCCTTCCAATTTTAATTTCTATTAATTTTCTTAATTTACAGATTTATAGGTTACCCACATATTGTCATGGTGATGCAAAATGGAAAATGTAAAAATTTTCTTAAGAAATTATGTTCTTTGATGTTTCATCTTTGTATACTTTCAAGCTTGATCGACAAGAAGGCAGATTTAACCCATTAAATAGACAGCAAGCTGTAAATGATGTCCAGGTGTTAGAAAAACAAATTACTTGTTGGTAGAATTACCTTGTTAATAACGCTTTAGGCCTGGATGATCTCAGCCAAATGGGCCGTTAACAAAGCACAGGAAGAAGGATGTACCACTGATAGTGGACACAAAGAGTGCAGAATTTACAGGCCATAAGGACATTTGGCAGAACACCCAAGATAAGGAAGAAACTAATAAAGTCAACTGAGAAATTGTGCTGAAATCAGCTGCAGCTGGGTAAAAGTTAATGCCAGGAGTGAGGAAATCACAACCACAGACTCAAGGACCATCTACTCAAGAAATCCACTGACCCAAAAGAAGAGAAACACTGAGCATGGAAAGCAAGAGAATAATTATACAATAGAAGATTGAGTACTAATTAATAAGAGAACTCATAATATTTAGCCAATAAACATTAATCCCTTTGTTTGGTAAAATGTAAATAGTGAAAAGTTTTGATTTGGTGTTTGATTTGTGGAGTAGCACCAAGCACAGAGGTTAGCACAACTCTGAAATAAACAATCACTGCCTCTCTTCAGGGTGTAATTTTTAGTTTGTTGCCCACCAGGTAGTGAATCTAATTTTTGTGGACAACAATAGCATCTTAGGGTAAGTCTAAAGAAAAAAATATGAGGAACCATAATGTTTATGTCCATGAAAATGTACTCTTACACCTATCTGAAAGGATGCTAGTGCAGAGATCTGTAACCTAAGATATAAAATTATTTTAATAATTAACCTTACAAAAATGAACAACTAACACCCCAAATTTTAGAAACAGGCAAACTGTAAAGGAACATTTCTTGCAGGTATATAATTAAATGTTTGTTGTATATGTATTCTGCAATGTTAATAAAAATATTATTTATATATGGACACTTACTTTTGGATTTTCGCAAGTGTTAAATTTGTAAGAACAAAAATTTTTTATTCATGTTATAGCTACTAATTTTATTATTCCATACCAATAAACTGAGGATGTATTTCAAGTTCATCATAATAGTTGAGAACAGTCATATCATCAGTATTTAACTTGCGGAAGCGTTTCAGAATTAGCAGGAAGTGTTCCTCAGTGTAATGAGTTCCAGCAACTTCTCTCTCTGGCAAATTTATTACTCTGTTTCTAAGGAATTCATCAGATGCAGTCAAAGAAAAAATAAATTCTGTGAAGAAGAACATGTTTGAATATATACAAAATTTCCAAAGGAATCAAGCAAAAATAGCAGGATAAAGCAATTTCTACATAGATGAAAACCACTCTATTTTAATTCCCAGCATAACCAATGCATTACATTTTTATTCCATTAAGCTGCTGTAATCAAAACAAGACAGTCACTACTGTTGTTATCAGCCAAAAGTTGATGGCATTTTCACAAAAAAACACAAACAACCAACCCAGAAACTGAACCAAACCCTTCCTTTTAATTAAGAAAAACTTCTTCAACAAAAAGTTGGTCAATCATTGGAACAGGCTGTCTGGAGGAGTGATTGAGTCACCATCCCTGGAGGCATTTAAGAGATATGGAGATGTGGCACTTAAGGACATGGTTTACTGGGGGACTTCGAAGTTCTGGGTTAATGGTTTGACTTCATGCTCTTAGTGGTCTTTTCCAGCCTAAATGATTCCATGATTAATTGTTCACTTTTGAATATGAGGGCAGCAGCATTACATGAAATAGATTTTTTTTTAAAGCTAAATTAAATAGGAACAGATGGAGTGATATTTTAGACTTCTTGTTGGTGACAGCAATATTTCCTCAGTTTATTTAATTAGAAAATAAAACTCAACTTATTGAAAAAGAAATCTATCAAACTTACCAGGTATGATTATTTCATTAAATTTAGGCATTTTGCCTTTTGTTTCATCCTCTTCTTCTTCTGCTTCATCATCTTCAACTAAAACAAAAGTAGGAAATTACTGACATTTTCATTTGAAGCAATAATATCACTATATTTGCTAAAAATGTGCCCAGTAAAACACAGGTTTGCCAATATCCAAATTATACTAATAATTGGAAATTAACCTAACCTTGACACCAGTTCAGAGAATTCAGTAAGTAATTCATGTTGCCAAGCACCACAGGATTGTATCTTGGGACACTAGTAGTTGTTTGCCTATACCACAGATGTATGTACATGTACACACAATTTTTAAATATGTCCAATTTTAAGACTGCTGCCTTATCTTTGGCCTCTCCTCCTGCCCAATAAATTATTCTGCAAAAAATAGACACAAGGCCCAGAACAGTGAGTAGAAATATTTTACAACTCCATGGTTAAAATGGTTTTTGCCACTAAGGGTCTGCTGTTATGAATATTCAGTAAAACAGCCTGCAGAGCATCAGCTGAGCATGACCATTTGCAGAACACCATACTAAGCTGAACAAAACTGTACCTTTTTTCTGTACCTTCAAACCTCAGCTGTAATTTAAACATGATGATGATTCTTGGTCTTAATGTACAGACAGTGCTTGCTCACAATTTGAAATGTGTGTTGCAGACCTTCTCTGAAGTCATATCTGCTGTAGCTTATCTAAAAAATACTAATACTTATCTAATACTTATCTAATAGATACTCTAATTTGGCTCACAAAATATATATTCATGCACTGTGTGGATCTCTTCATTCAGTAGCCCTTAAATGTTATAAAGAAATTCTGCTGTAGAGCTTGCTTAAGTGGAGTAGACCAACCTTGGACAAGAAAGTATCCTTCATGTTTGTGCATTTATTTTTTACTTTACAAGGAAAGCCAGTCTAAAAATTATCTTGTGCATAAATTAAATAAGGTGCATTGCAGTCCTTCTCACACTCTAGTAATCACACATCACCAACCTTTGTTTTGTATCTTGCACTGCAGACATTACAGTGCTGATGCACTCAAGTAGTGTGGCTCTGAGAACAATAATGATAATGACAACATCAGCAGCAATGAAAACAAAAGCAGCACAACAAAACCAAACCAAGCAGTACATACCTTTAAAAAGTTCCACTGCCTGTTCATAGGTCTCTGGGAACCCATCTAAAACATATCCCTGATTCCTACAAGGCATAGACTTGAGCTTGTCCTTCATAATTTCAATAAGATACTCATCACTCAGACGACCTAAGACAAAGAAGGTTAATAGGTACCTAGTTTATAGAAACAAGAGATCTGAAATTATTTTACTAACATTTAATACATTTTAATACATTTTCTTCTACTTAAACCCTAAAAAGTTAAATATTTTTGCGTTACTATTTGTATATTATGCATTGTCAGCGATCTATGGAATATTAAGGTATGGATATAAAATAAAATTACCTTTGTGTTTACAAAGATATAAATATCAGTACTTTAATGATCTAAACATTAAGTTAGTTTTATTTTGAATACTACAATCAAATTTTAATAGAAGCATAAAGAAATACTTATAGAAAAAAGTCATGAGAAAGAAATAATTTTCTATTTTCATTTTAAAGTAAGACTTAAAGATAGTCTTGCAAAAAAAGATGTGAGGTAGGATCTACAAGTTTCATTTTCAGACAGGTTGAGATATGAATTGGTTTATTTACTTGTCCTACATTGCTGAGAAAATATATAGGAGGAAAAAGTCAGATTTGGCCCGATTTTTTGTCCTTTTGCAAACATTAACCCATTTCCTACTTTATTTTGCTTTGGCCATTAAAAGTCTTAGATATTTATAAACCATTCTAATCATGAAAGTATGTAACCATCTTAAAAGGCATTGTTATTTTAAGCAACACATCAAATCATGCAGAAGAGATGCTGCCATAGATCTCATTACTGAAGCTTCCAGGTGTGTAAGAAGTTCATTTCTTTGTAGATGCACAAGATCCAAACCAGGTAAACCCTTAGCGACAGATTGCATTTTTAAGGGGATCACTTTAAACCCCATGGAAAATGTAAAGCACTAAGACCAAAACTACAAGGCATTATTCATATACAGAGAGTAACTAATACTTTTCAGCAAGGAAATGTTTTTCAATCTGCAGTTCAATTCAATTGAAATGTTTTCAATTCTTTCCAGACTTCCATAAACAGTACTTAATTTCTAATGATGTATGAGGTTCTTAAATAACCCCCACAATTTCACAGGAGTGTGCCCTTGTTTTTACTAGAATACTTTTATTTTTGCTAGTTTGACAAAGGTATATTTCACCAGCTTTTTACTTTATGTTATGTAAATTTATGCTCTCTGCTCTGAGAAGAAAACATGACATTATTTAAAAAATCTGAAATAGAAATTAAAGAAGCACCAAAATATTTTAAAAATATATCACTTTTAATATGCAAGGTGTATAGTTGCATTGGGTTTGTGTGGACAGGTTTTGTTAGCCAGGGGACCTACAGAAGTGGCTTCTGTGAGAAGCTGGTAGAAACTTCCCCCATGTCCAACAGAGCCAATGCCAGATGGCTCCAAGATGGATCTGCTGCTGACCAAATTTAAGCCGATCAGTGATGGTAGTAATGCCTGTGTGACAAAATATCTGTGTAGGGGAAAAGTCATCGTGCAGAAGTATATGTGGCCAGGGAAGACAGAAGTGAGAATCTGTGAGACAAACATCTCCGCAGACACCAAGGTCAGCAAAGAAATAGAGGAGGAGGCGCTTCATGTGCCAAAGCAAAGATCCACCTGCAGGCTGTGGTGCAGACCACGGTGAACAGGCTGTCACCATGCAGCCCATGGAGGTCCAGGGGAGAGCTGAGATCCACCTACAGCCCATGGAGGAGGCCCACTCAGGAGTAGGTGGATGTCCAAAAGAAGGTTGTGATCCCATGGGAAGCCCACACTGGAGCAGACTCCTGGCAGGACCTGTAGACCCATGAAGAGAGGAGCCCACTCTAGAACAGGTTTCCTGCTTGGACTTGTGACCACGGGGGAACCTGTTCTGGAGCAGCCTGTGCCTGAAGGACTGCATCCCATGGAAGGGGCCCACAATGGAGCAGTTCATAAAAAACTGTAGTCCATGGGAAGGACTCATTGGAGAAGTTTGTGGAGGACTGTCTCCTGTATGAGGGACCCCACACTGGAGCAGGGAAGACTCCTCTCCCTGAGGAGGAAGCAGCAGCAGAAACAATATGTGATGAACTGAACATAACCCCTATTCTCCATCTCCCTGTCCTTGCTGGTGGGACAAAGTGGAGAATCATGAATAAATTCAGGAGAGAAGCGGGGGGTGGATTCTTTGGTTTTGATTGCTAATACATTAAAGTAATTTTCCCAAGCCAGGTCTGTTTTCCCTATGACAGTACTCTGTGATCTCTCCCTGTCTTTATCTCAATTCATAAAGCCTTTGTTATATTTCCTCTCCCTTGTCCAGTTGATTCTTGATTTTAATAGGAAATAAAAATCTAGACCAGAAATTTATTTCCTGATTTCCATTTGCATAGAGTTGCGCTAGCTACCTGAATCGCATCATTGTACTTTGTATTTCCTACCTTTGTTCTTCTTCATATTTTCTTTTATTGCCTCTAATAATTCCTTTGCTGCTTCTACATTTTCACCCTCCTCCTCCTGTACATCTTCTGCTTCTTCATCTACTTCTACTTCCACCCTGTCAAGTTCTTTAGCCACAATTTGCTCCTAATGACAAGAACAGAAATATGAATTGGCTCAGAAATTCCATAACCAAATTTTATACACAGACGTAATAAAAGAAAAAAAAAATTCCTTTTGTGTGTGCCCATGAACAGCGAGATACCGAGCAACTTTCATTCTCTAAAAAGACTTCAGTGCAACCACCAGAGATGATCAGTATGTTGAAAGATATTGGGATTATAAGTAATTTTGAAATGCTGCCAAATATATTGAAATCAGAGAAATTAAAATAACAGGAATATTAGAAAACAGCAACACACCAGATATGCAATTTTTTCAGAAATCGCATCATTTGTTCTAACATAATGTAGCTTGTAGTGTTTGCAGAGCTCCTTAGCAATGGTAGATTTGCCAGATGCAGGAGGACCATGAATGCAAACTTTGAGAGGCTGGAAAAAAGAATAAAGATATAACATTATTCAAACAGCATATTTTTTATGTAAAAGCAACAATATTTTTAATGACTAATAGCAAATTGCAATTGTACTTAAAACTAACAATTTTTTTTTATTCATTTATTTATTTCTTGCTGAATACAAGTCTCGAGTAATGTAGTTACTTAAATGAAGAAATTTACTGTTAGAGAAAAAACATGCTTCTATTTAGCAGACTTACAGACCAATTTGTTGTGACTAGTTAATGTTTGAATAATCCAAAGAGAGGAAACACATTCCCACAAATAGGATGCAGTGAATATTGGAATGCGGTAGCAGATATTCTACCATAAACATGCAATAGTTCTACTTCCCAACTGAGGTAGAGTTGCTGTCATCAAAATTATTATTTTGACCTCAAAAATTCCAGATCCATCACAATTTTAAGCGATGTCTCATTTCAGCCTGCCTAGCCTGAGGACAAGTAAGTGCAATTAGAATTCCAGTATATAGTTATTAAATATGTTATGCAATAAATTCAAAATCATGCATAATTAAGTGCCTATCTTAATTCAGCAAATCTGACAGTACAAACTCTGCAATAGAGTAGTGACAGAGTCAGTCTAGCTAGCCTTCCTTCTCCTTGCTAGCTGGTATGTACCAGCTATCTTCTTTAGCGTAGATGCCTATGTACTTAGATGCAATAGCTTAACCCAAATGCAGAGCTGATAATCCTTTCAGAGCTATGAAGGGACCTTCAATAAGTAACTTTAAACAATAGTAGCTTCATGTTTTACATGCCCTGAACTCTTATTCAAAATTTGAACCAGATATAGACATGCTAAACAGCTTTATCAATACTGGAATGTAAACAAGCATTTTCCTGCACCTTTCAGTAACCTATACATTTGAATACAAAAGTTCTAAATATTAAGATAGCATAGTGACATTACCCAGTAAATTACACAACAGAGCAGGGTAAAATGAAGGTGATATTGCACTGGAATATCTACACTTACTGAATATATACAGGGCACAAAATACTCACCTAACTATTGACTATTATTAAAAAGCTTAAATAAAGGATACACCTACTGTATTCCTGAGGCAAAATATACCGAGAGTGCCATATAGTGCATAAAACAACTAGCTTCAGAATAGCAGCTTTCCATCATGAAGCTAATATACATTTACAGAATTTCAGTTTTAGGCATAAAGGAACTAAGTTATTATTTTTTTAACTTATATTAACTTATATATTAACTTTTTTTTTTAACTTACATTGCCTCTCATTTAACTTCTTCAATTTAATTTTAAGTTTTTATGCACTTATTTTGCATCTATATCCATCTTCTATGTATTTTACTTATTAATTTAAGACTTGTGTTTATATAACCATTTCTACTGGGGAGAGAGAAAGGCAGTTTAAAATAGTATATACCAAAGCATTACCAGTAATCCTCGAGTTTGCTTGTATTCTGTGATGACTTGTGCAATGTTCTCTATTAGTCCTTCCTCAGCAACCCACTTAATATTGAAATTCTCTTTCAGATAAAAAGATTCCATTCTCAGGTCCACAAACAACATATCCAATTGCTTTTGCTGAGGGAACAAAGCTATATTTATTTACAGACTTAAGCTATGCATGTTAAAAGAGCAGCTGGAGAAAGAGACTAGAATGGATGGGGAGAATAGAAAGAATTAAAGCATTGGGAAAGAAGGTTTGCATACAAAGCAAAGCAGATATTTTAAGCTTTTTTAAATATTAATTTCCAATATATATTTGTATTTGAGTGTTCTCATGATCTATTAGAACATGAAACACTAAACAATTATTCTGTACAATGAAAAGTTTTCATGTAATTGCAAGGAATCACCTCTTTCAAAAATTTATCAGGTATCATCTTAAAACTATCTGGGTTGTATTTTATTTCTCCCATGAACAGTTTATTACAGATAGATTAATACAACATAATTTATATATTCTGTGTTCATCAGCCTCAGCAGGACTACATTATTAACTTTTTTTAATAATTTTGTGTATGTTTTGTTAGAGTATTCCCGTATGCTAAGGAGAGCAATGACATCAGAGCTTCAGTGTTTTATTCTTTTAAATGATGCTGTAACTCTTCAAAATTCTGCAGTTTATGATAGCTAGATTTTACTTTGTTTATTTTCCAAATTTAAACTCACTTAAAATATCTTTAAGCATATTTTGGGGCTAAATTTTTCTGGTGAAATAAAAAAAAAGAAATTTTATATTTCATTATATTACACTTTTAAGTTTAAGTACTATCCTGAGGTAATAAAAGAAAGAAAAGTACTGACTGTTAGCTCTTTTCTCAGGAATGCATTTTCTTTAGGAACCTTCTCAATTTTTCCTGGTCCAATATTTTTACTGATACACTATCAGAAAAACAAACAAACAAACAAATAAATGAAAAACCCACACCAAAATGACTTAACAATTCAGATTATTAGAAAAAAATTGAACAGGATTCCTGTGAATAAAATGTGTGCTTTAAATTTTATGTTACACTGTGCCTGGAAAATCAGAATACTGATTTGAAATTGATCTAAGAACAATATATTAATGTTAATGTTAGTACTGAATAGCTTTTGATTGCTAAGTAACACTTCTTCCTTAGTACATGCAATTAAGAAAAAACATGCAAAACCATAGAAAAATTTATAAAGCTCTTAAATGTATGAATAAATTCCTCGTGCTTAAGGTCTGTTTGGAGGTTCTTGGGGTATTTAATTCCATTAACAATTGGCAAGGTTTTTCAGATCAATGCCACTGATAAATCTCGCTATATAATTTACATTTCATGATTAGACAGAAATTGCTAGTTAGTCCTACACCCCTTTAAAATAGGTTTAAATCCCACTACATTCCATAAAATCATAAACATTTATATAGGCCATTGTCGGAGACTGAAATATTATAGTTTATGACTTAAACATTTTCATGAAGGACTTTTGCCTATTATAGCAAAAACTGTATTACAAAGGCTGCGGTGAAAACCAGCACACCCTGAGTGGGGCTCGGACTGAGGCCCCGGACTGCTCGCCGATGAAGATAAGATGAAGTAAAAACTCAGGGCTAGGGAAAAATACATTCACAGAGCACAAGCCTAACACCTTCTGAGTGGTGACCGCAGCTCCAGGGCTATCAGCCGCCAGGCTTCTCACAGACCCTCTCACCAAAACGTGTGTCTTGGGGGTGCGGGACGTTTTGGGTGTGTAGCGAAAAAGCGTCTGCTGAGAGGCATTGAACGCCCATCCTCCGCTGTGCAGACCAGCTCAGTGGAGGGGCCCTTCAGCCAGGGAAAAGCTTATCCACAGCAGAAGGGGTGTCATGGCCCATCAAAGGCCCCTACAAAGGAGTCCCCGGACCCTGCACCAGAGCACTGCAGCATGATGCAACAGCTCCTCAGTGTTACAAGGAACAGTGTCAAACTGCCCCCCTGCAGGGGAGGCACCTGGGCGTTCCCACCTGCCCACAGCATATATTAACCCGCAGGATTCTGCACTCTCCGGCGCGGCGGCGGTGGCGGGGAACCCGCCCCACGAGAAGTGCAGATGGAGGGGAGCAACGAGACGTCGTTGGGACCCTCGGATGGGTGATATGCTTCCACCTAACCCTTGTCATTCTCTTTTGTGGGGGGATTTGTGTGTCCCCCACAAAATCAATCTTTTCTTTCTTTCTGTCTCTCTCTCCCTCTCTCTCTC
>VYXD01000225.1:127093-138813 GCA_013397195.1 Hylia prasina
CTTTTTCTTTGGAGTTTTCTTTGCTCTTCTGGGTTTAAACTGGTCTGTAACATCAGATCAAACAATCCAGCATTCTGGCTCAATGATGTAACTTAGTGGACACCCAAATGAAAGTACGTATGGAAAAGGCATAAATGATGTTCCTTCCAAACGCTCTTCTGATCCTCAGCTATTTTAAGTATAACTCTCAAGGTGTTTTTTTCCCATGCACCTTTCCAGTCTTCCCCTGGGCTGGTACAGCTCCCTGTCAAACCAGCTCTCTGTAGCACCCTCTCCACTAGTGACTTCCTGTCCCCCAAAGCTGTCCACTTATTCCTGTCCTCTATTTCACATTTCTGAACAACCACATACCCATGAAAGGACACCAGCCACTCTCGTTGGGGTGCCTACCTGAACCAAAGCACAGATCTCATCTTCTAGTGAGCTCTGTGTTTCATTAAACTCTCTTTGATAAAACAACAACATCAAAAAAAAAGGGACTCATGTTTGGTACTTACGTAACATTTACTCCATCTACATGAGCAAGTGCCTTATGACTTTGCTCTCACAGTGTACAGTTTATCAGTGTCATTCAGACTACTTCCAGACTTAATTTCAAAACTCTTGGAAAAACAAGATGTCTTCCACAACGCAAAGGGAAGTGCATGGTAAAGACTGAGTATCTAATCACAGTTCTGTGAATCCTGTAACAATTCTCCATAACTTTCTAGGGTAAAATTTCTATTTAAGTTAATTATAATACAGCAAAAATTAGTTCTGCAAGATCAAGTAACTGTTTAAAGAACAGAAGTCTTAGAGGATTTCAAAGTAATCTTCCACGTAATTTACTACTCAAGATAATTCAGGAAAACCTAGGAACTTCTACTTCAGTAAAATGAATACTTTTAAAACCTTACATACAGATATACTAAAAACCAAAAAAGAAACTCATACCTCTTTCTTTTATCAACTCTCTTACCTTTATTAATTCTTCAAGCGTGTGCATCGATGTATCTACTGCAAGTATATACTGAAAGTCTGGCCTGTGGTCTGCTACATTTTGCAACACTCTGAAACACAACAAGGACAGCCTGGGCTGATATTTGGAGAAGCGTCCAGAGCTTTCCTTGTTAAATGGAGTTCATGAAATATTACCAAGAGTTTGCAAATTCTTGCAGAATGTTTCAGAGCATGACATTTTCTTGAATGTATTTGCTTAATAAAGAAATGCAACTGCACATTTTATTTGGAAAGAAGTTAAAAGAATAAAAAGCTATATCTGTGGAAGATACTGTCTTTGCTGCTGAGTCCACAATCCATTTCCAGTTCTGTGCCAGTTAACTGGTATCACACTCGAGACTGAGCACGACTTGTCATTTATTAAAAGCAAAGCACCAGTGCAACAGTCAGATAAGGTTTCCAGAAGGCACATCTACTTCTAAAGAAACTGAAAGCTGTTTGACTCAGTTAAAAAGGCCCAAAAGTGACCTTAAGCCAACCCACCTAATTTAAAAGCCTCAGTACTTTCTAGTGGATTTGGATTTGTTTTCTAGCTAGGTATCAATTATTGCTCAGAGAACTTTTTTCCACTTACATCGCTAAATCACGAATATGAATGGTTGGAATAACATTGTTTCCATCTCCATAAACAGGGATTGCAGGAGTCTCACCAAGCCAACACATCTGAAAATGCAGAGAATAAAGTGGGAAAAATATGTTACTTTTAACTAGAGCTAAAAAAGGAACATTTGATTACTAGGCAAATATGTATATTCAAGATTTAAAGTTCAGTTTATTGAATAATTAATAGAACTGCAGGAAAGGAAACTATCCTTGAGAAATACTGATTGCCAGCCTACTAGAAACAAGAGGGTTTTTTAAAAAAATTATTCTTTAATCTTGACAAATATTACTTCGTATCACCCAAATAAACCCAAATGCTGGGGGGGGGGAGGGGGAAGACTTTTTTTATGGTTTTGATATAATGTTGAGAAGAAAGACATTTCCCTGGATTCCATTTACATGACAGACATGTTCTCACTGGAAATTACATATGGAGATACTGTTCAAAAACCAGAGAAATATCTAAGAAAAAATAGAGCCAAAAGAGAGAAAAACACTTCCACTGTAGCTAAAATATTTTAAAAGGATCAAATCAAATAAGCAGTTCTGCTCATGCAAGCATTAAGCTTATGATACCAAAGCTGTAAAAAATGGATTCCAATGCAGTTTGCCCCTAGAAATTAAATGATCCTTCAAATGTAGTTGGATGTCTACCTTAAAAAAGTAGTGAAAGAATTCTTCCTCAGCTCCATATTGATGTCCCGCAGCAACAACGTAAGTTGAAAACTTTTTTTTGTTCTGCAAAGTGAAATCAGCAAGAAAGTTTTTATTAAAAGCTGGCGCTTCAATTGGGATACAGGTTTACAATGACCCTTGAATACATGTATACTAAATATACAAAATATGCAAACTGTATCACTTCCAAGTTATAACTAGATCAGTTGTTGCATATCCTGAGTCATATTATTATTTCTTCCTTCAAAAAAAGCTGCCTACTGCTGTCTTTTTTTTTTTTAAAAAAAAAAGTCTGTCTACATTTGAACAAAAATTATAAGATTAAAATAAAATTAGGATGTAAAAATTGGAAGTTATGTAAATCAATTAAGTGAACAGGATAACTCATGCTTTTACTTTCTATTTTCAAGAAAAAATAACAAGAAATTCATTGCAGCTGTTTTTTCAATGCATTCTATTTGCATTTGGCTGTGTAAATGAACAGAAAATGCTGGATTAATTATTTTAACAATTTCTTTACTTTCATTTTGATGTACAATTTAAAGAAAAGGAATCTTTGAACTATTTAAATATTTTCCTAACCACACATCATAATTAACCCACATATTTTTGGCTGACCATTATTGTGTAATGGCATAAATTTTCCTGTCTGCTTGAACATACGTTACTGGTGTATCAATGGTGAGGATGGTTATACAGAACAAAAAAGTTTTTTAAATCATCTGAAAGGAAAAAAACTTTCAAAGAAGGTTTTTGAATTAGTCACTTTGAAAATTTTAAGATGAAACAAAATTACTAAATCATTCTCAGGCTGTAAAGATCCTAGGCATTATGTAGCTCCATCATACAATGTAAAAGAGCCTGCCTTTATCAGCGGGAGTGATAGTATAGGATTAAAGTGATTCCTAAAATTGTAAGAATTTTAAACAGGCAACTGGTGGTGGAGAACTGAAACTGCTGGGAACAGGACCTTGGGAACAGAATGCTAGCTTTGCTATAATTATAACTATATTGTTTTAACCGAATCAAGTATGACTCCATCCGGGTAATAAATCAGGGAAGAGCACCTATCAGGTGATTGTTAGATGAAGGATTATTAGTAATTGAATGTGATTACTGTTTGACCAAAATCACAGGACTTCATGCTTGGAGAATATCAACGTATACAATAGAACAACATGGGTTTATAATTAATACATAGTTATGTAACAGAAAGGGTATAAAAACTTGTCCATCATGAATCAATGTCGGGGTCAGATTTGGGTCTGTACCCTATTCCCAGAGCTCTTCAATAAAGCACCTGCATATAATCATTTTGTGAATATATGTCTCAATGCTAACAGTAGGAACACGTGCAGATTTGGGATCTACTATTTTTTGGGGGGTGTGGAGGGGGAATGGACCTTTTATTACCATCTTTATAATATTTTAGAAACAGAAAAATAAGGCAGGTCTTAGCCAATCTTTGATTATATAAGCAAACATCATATACTGGATGACAAGTTGCAAACTCAGCGTGTTGTATCTATGAGGTTTTGTCTATATACTTACAAAGTGAAACTTTGTTATAAAGACTACTTCAACTCAACTGAATTCAACAGCTTATTACTAATCACGAGAAACACTAAAATTAGAAGACATTACAGATAGCAGAAGAGCTTCCACACTGTAAGCACAGCTGCCTGTTTCAAACACTGCTAGTGCCACAGATGGACTTTGCCATGGGATACACACAGAAGAGAGCTACAGCAGAATAACACTAACTCCAGGCATGGCAGGGGGTGATCTGGTTAGTACATCCTGGTTAACACATCTGGACAAAAACTCCCACTGTGGCCAAGAGTGTAATGAAGCAACTGCTCACATGTATATCAGTGGTCAAACAAAGATCACCCCTAGTTATGGGTCAGAGGGTGACCCCCAACCACCACTGAAGCTCCCCTGAGACAACTTCAGATAAGAAAATATAAAGGTGGCACAATTGTCTGCATGTTATCCCAGGGGGACATTAACAAAGCTTGGGGAGAACAATGTTTTGCTGATAATGATCACAAAGAATGCAGAATTTACAGGCCACAAGGAAAGCCAGCTCAGCAAGTGCGCTGAAATCAACTCCAGCTGGGTAAAAAGTAATTCTGGCATGACCACCAGCCTTCTGACCCAAGAAACCCATCCACTCAAAGGAAGAAAAAGACTGATCGGGGGACTAATTAGCATTAAAAGTGAGGGAATAATTTAACCAATAGAGAACTGTGTAGCCAATGAACATTAATTCCTCTGTTTGCTAAAATGGATAAATATGAAAAATTTTGAACTATCTTGGAACCCCCATCACTGAGAAGCCCAGTATGAAGAAGGACCAACATGATGCCACTGGATCCTTGGGTGGTGACTATCTTCTGCTTGATATCTCTCCTCTGTTTTCTATTTCTTTCTATCTCTCTACCTCACATTCATTGTTAAATAAAAATCTGTATAATTGACTTCAGTTTATGGAATTATTTGCATATTAATTTGGGCAGAGGTATCACTTACTACTTAGATCTACCACACACTGCATTTGCTTGGGTAATACCAAGACAAATACTGTTTGCAGCTAAGAGCAGCAGCTCACAGGGTTGCTCTGGACAGACTGCAGACATTCCCCAGAAGACATGTAGTAATTTCTGTCTCCCAGCAGGAAAAACCTGCCTCTTCTGAATGTACAGGAGGTGGCATTTCTCATTTCCCTTCAAAAGAATGCAACACAGGATTTTCTTCCATGTACCTTGTGCTAACTCCTGCCTCGCGTGAAGACAAACCATAGTTTTGCACTAAGTGCTGTCTTTCACTGAAATACATCTCAAAAACAGGTTCTCTAACAACAGGTACTCTAACAATTCCTCTAATAATGTTACTTAGTGTCACAAGCCACCCATTGGGGCGGCACTACTTGACGTTTCTTGGCTATAGGTAATTTTAAAAACAAGGCAATTCTTAGGCAAGTTGCTGTTCCTCATGGCATGTTTAGTCCCGGGTAAGGAATGTCACGTTCCCATGTGTTGGTCATTAAAGCCACTAGGTGTCACTTACTAGCTGGGATCGTCAGTTCCAGGCTGTGGTTGCTTTATGCTTGTTTGCTTGCTTTGTTCTAATAAATTGCTTGAAGTGAGAAACACGTCTAAATGGATTCGGAAACTGTGATGTCACTGAGAACAGAGCTGGGGGATGAAGAGCTGTTCTGCCTTTGGTAGGCAGATATTTCTCCAAGGACTCTGAATTTGGCAGGACCCCAGGGATTGCAACTTCTGAGAAAAGCAACACAGCCTGAATGCTGTGAATGCCACAAAGATAAAGGTAAAAAACTGCTAGTGATAAAAAACAAAGACTCTTAAACTTTCAGAGTGTTACTGAATTTTAATGAAAAAATAGGTGAGGTGTACACTAACGCAGAGAGGTGAAATCTTGCTTTAAGAAACAACTTCTATTAAATTGCACTCTGAACACACAAGAAGGCTTAGAAAACCTGTTCTTGGTGCAAGAGCTTTTGTACCTGGCTGACAAGACTGATGAATCCTAGTGTCTGAATTTTTTGCAGGAACAATAACACTGTAATTTCTTTTATTGTTGGTACGTTCTCTAGATACCACTGAATTTACAAATGAGTAAAGACTAATCCAGAAGTCTCCAGCCATCACAGGAAGCCAAAGCTGTTTTTATGGGAAGAACAGATGCTTTGGAGCCTTCCTGTTCCAAAGTGCTGACAGAAACCATCCAGGGGCATGATACCCATTGGTGCTGACACTGGAGTTCTGGAGGAAAAGGGCTCCTTTTGAAAGGGTTACAGCAGGTAGGTATTGAAAATATTCAAGCTGCTTTATCATGTACTGCTACATATCTGTCTCCTCAACAGATGTTCAGCCTGACAAACACTTAGAAGCTAATTATATAAATACTTCTGGTATGCAGTGATTCAGAGCTTTGGACTAGTCAGAAAAAGAGTCAATAATACATCTGGGTGTTAAGTGGTGGCAGAAGTCAACACAAGGTTTGATGGATGCTGCTTAAAATTTTTATGTTTTTAACATCACAGGTATGAAACTTCTCCCATGGTCTTATAAATCCATGTTAGCACAGTAAAAGAAAAACCAATTTACCACCGCTTTTTCAAGCCGTAAACCAATTTTTTACTTGTATCTGTACTATTAGATCCACAGTAGAACAGAATGTAATTTCTAGTGCCATTTTCTCAGCAGAGCACAAGATGGCAAAGATACGCTCAAATCAGAGAATTTTTTTTTTCACAATAAACTCTGTTATTAGCTGGATAAATTTCTGCAATGGACATTGAATTATATTGATTATGGGAGACTCCTAACACAGAAAAAGAATGACCAAATGACACCTTCATCATCCAGTGTATTTTGTTGTCTTCCTAACCTCCTCACTACTCCACTACTAATGACAACAGCTTCCATTTTCCTGAATTGTAAGCTGAGCCACTGTTGGTATTTATTTAATAATAGTTCTTAAATACAAATAGAGGCACAGTCTGTTCTCTAGTAAGATCAATAGTCTAATCACACCAAAGCAAGCTAAGCTGAAGGAGGGGATTTAAAAACATATAAGTGATAACATATTTTAGCTATTCTGTGTCAGCTCTATGGCCATGATTTTAAAGTGAATTACAGGGTGTAACAAAAGTCGGTAAGGCCTCTGCTCCAAGAGCACAAACTATCCAGGGACATGCTAGGTGTGGCCAGAACATCTAAGTATTTAAATGAGACATAATACTAACATAGCTGCTGATATTTAAACATGCTGCTTTTCTATAGAGCAGTACTAATATCCCATTACTCTACAGTCTTTCTTCCTCAAATCTTTCCACACAGATCCCAGCTTTGATTGTCTCTGGTACAACCAAAGAAACAGAATTTTTTTAAGATCAGCATGATTTACTGCCTACCAAAGACCAAAAAAAAAAAGGATTTATATTATGCACACACTTGGGTTTCCAAAGACACTATAGTATTCTCTATGCTACTATATTTTAATAAGAATTTGTATCATCCATATTTATAAAGACAATAATATATTCTTAAAACTTATTCAAATGGTTGATCATTTCCATTACTATGCTTAAGCTCAAATTAAGAAGATAAACCAACTTTTTTATAGAAAAGTTCTCTACATACAGTTTTCCCAAGTTTTACAACGTGTTTTTCAGCATTTATGTAATCCATAAAGCTAGGATGAGATCTCCTTCTGCGAAAATCTTGATCACTAAAAGGAGCCTCAGGATTTTCCTATGAAGAAAAAAATGTGACTGATATACATTTCTTAGAACAATTTTTGATGGTTAAAGGAAGTATTTAAAAGTATTTTAAAATCTGTTTTCACTTTGTTTTCATTTGAAATTCTTCAAGGTTCTGAATTTGGTGCTTGAGGTTCAACATTTTGAAAATGTCATTAGTTCAATTTCAAATTTTACAGTATAAGATTTTTAACCACTTTTTATATTTTAAAAAACATTAGTTTTTATTATATAGCATTACACAAGGTTGAAAAACCCTATTTCTCTAAAACTGAATTTGAGAATTGCAACTGCATACTACAAAGTGCCCCACATGGTTCCTGAAAATACTTTACATATATTGATATAAAGATGTATCTATTTTAATTATGTATTTCATTAAATATGCAGTTAACATGGATTTTTTTTAATGACTGAAAGACAGTGCATATTGTGGTTAGCATTTATCTTGCCTCTTGACCAAGCATTTCCTTATGTCTTTCTGTATCATTATAGCCCAATGCCTAAACTTTTCTGTCAGTGAATTACATCTAGCAATTCTGGCAGTAAGTAATGAGTAAGGGTGAAAGAATCCTAAAAACTTACTCACTTTACTAGCTATCACTGAAGCACACACCTGAAATATATTGTGTAATTGAAAGTAATGAATATTTTCTATTAAATGGCAAGATTTGATTAAAAGAATATATGTTTTGATATTACTTACAGGGTCAAGGGATTTGGTATTTCCCCAGGTCATTATTGTTGAAATGAGGATGAATAACTTTTGTTTTGAAAAATTCTTTATTTCCGTATGTAGGGCTGTTAAATGAAAGCAAGGATTTTATTTTAAACTGTATTATTTTAAACTGTATTATTTAAACTGTATTATTTTTGCTTTTATATAAAGGTCCTTTATAGACACTCATACTAATGTTCTATGGGATGTCTTTTTAAGCAAATGGTCTTTGAGTTAATATAAAATAAAGATAAAAAATCAGGAAAGAGAACAAATAGAGAAATAATGGTAATGAAGAATCAAATTATTGGGAATTGACATAAATGCTAAGGAGCTACACATTATGTGGGAAAAATACCCAACAAAATAATCTATACTAGGAAAAGATTCATCTTTATTGACTGTTGAAATATTGAAAGAAAATAAAAAAGTGTGGGTTTTTTGTGATAGGAAAAAAAAAAAGCTACTGAATGCAAACAAAGTTTATTTTAATATCAAACAAGATAATGAATTTTTTGTTATGTAAATTATTCTGTTGTCTGAGTGTTCATACTATAAAGAGGAAATCATAATTTAGTTTCCCTGTCATATAAAGAATGATATTGCACTCTCACCATAAAAGGATTCCAGCTGCTGATTAGAACTTGGGTGTAATAATAAGAGAAAGTTTCCAAAATACTGTTACCAATAGTTTTTATTGAACTTTTAAGAAAAATAAACTTAAAATGATTGTATAAAATATTTAAACATTCTTTGAATATCACAGAAGCAAATTTTCTACCCACCTCCCAATGCAAATAGATGAGATGATGGTTGACAGTTATTTAGGGAAATCACTGCCTACACAGATGTGTCATTTAAAGACTTGGACCATTCCATGTCAGCTTCTCTCCCTTCTGAATGTGACAGTGCATTCCATGGTTCCTTACTATTTAACCAAACAATTTGTGCAGCACTTCTCCATCAAGGAACCCACTTTTATATTAAAGTGAACAATGAATCCCTGGTAAGCTCATTATACATTTATGGCAAGTTTTGATGGCTACATAGAAACCAAATTTCTGTTCAGGTACAGCTATACTAACCAGAAGCAGCCCATGTTGCTTCCTCAATTTGGCTTGCATCCTCAGTGATATTATATAAAATAATTTCACACTCAAGCAAGTGGTTTAACAGCACTTCTCGAGAAGAAACCTGAGGGAAAAACAGATAGATTCTGTCATTAGAAAAAAAAAAATCCTTTTCAAGTTCAATTTCTGGATAGAATGTGGTTTCCTAACAGTAGGATGTTGGAATCATTTATAAGATAGTTATCAAACTTTTATCTGTCAGATATCAGCAGGCTGATGAAATGGAAATTAAATACTGAATTTTCTAATTTAGAGTACACATTAACATAGATCAAAAAATGGACTTTTAATAGTACTTAAGATCTATATTTTTAGTGCGTTTGTGAGTATCAAGAAATATCTACTACTTATCCAGGTATTTTAAACAACTATCCATTGGTAGAAGTGAGAAGACATTTAAAAATGTCCATTTCCTTGCAAGATAGCATCTTGTACAGATTGCCTGTGTCAATTGAGCAAATCCAGCAAACACTTTGGGCAAAAGCAGTGGTTAAAACTAAACACCACCAGCCATAAATTCCTGTTTGAAAGTTCAGCTGCATAGACATCTGAATCAAAATTTTCAAATGTTGGGAAAGATTCTCCAATACAAAGAATAATAACCAGTTTGTAACAAGCAGAGGTAATTGAGACAGAGGTAATTCTAGTTTCAGAAAACTAAATCAACCAATAAGCAATCACATTCATAAGAGCAAGCCTCCATTAGTTAATTCAACTCTGGACATAGACATCTTTATACAAAGATGGAGGTATTCGGAACAATTAGCTGCTAAAAAAGCTGTGATTTCAGTGAACAGATAAGGGAGATACTAACTTTGATTCCAGCACCACTACTTTCAAAATGTTGATACAAGACAAAAAGAAGATGAAAGATACTTAGATTATAAGCTTTGAGAGAAAAAGAAAGCAGACCTGCGGATCATCAAGATAGATTTTTTAAAAAGGTTATGAAGAGGACATCATCTATTTTCATCTGAGTTCCTTCCTTTTACTATTTGCTGTCTCAGACCTAGAAGAGAGGAAGCCAGAGTGCACGCAGGAGGAAGAAGGAATAAAATAGATATATACAGCTCCCAACAAGAACAAAAGACCATTCCATTAGTGCAGTTAATTTTACATGAACTATGATACTTCTAATGTTGTCTAAAGAAAATCTGAAATCAGACCCATACTTACTGCATATGTTTCCTTTGCAAAAAGTGGATTAGTACTCTCTGGTTTAGAAAGAGTACCCACTATTTCATAGATTTCCTCTGAGGCTGTTGGAAGTTCAGCATCTGAAGCATTTTCATCTCCCTCCTCTTCTTCCTCTGGGTTTTCAAGCGTAGCCCCAACAACACAGGTGGATAAATACTGCAACATACAAGACACGTAATTTTTATACAAATGTCTATGGAGCCCTACGCAGCTTCTCGTGATCTCCAGAAGGCACCAGCACCCTCTGACCAGCCCTGCTCCTGTTGTTGGTAATGCGCTTCAGAAACAGCTTCCCATTGAAGGGAAAACCTTAGGGACTGCTCAGCCTCAGCTGGAATGTTTTGTCTTAACTTGTGTCCTACGCCTCAAGGCCGAAGGTGCTGCCGCGTCCCTGGCTGCCTCCGCTCCGCACCTGGCTCCTCTCGGGCAGGGGTTACCTCACAGGGGAGCTGGTTATCGCCCTCCACACCGATTGCCTGAACTGTTGCCTGAACTCCCCCGCCTTTATCCACACCTCCGCTCCTAACTCTCTATTTTTACTCCTCATTTTTACTCCATCTTATCCCTTTAATTGCTCCGGTGCCTCTCCTCAGCAGCTATTTCAGCTGACCCTCCTGCCCGCCCGGCCGAGCTCTCCGGGGACCAGCCGCGGCTCTCCAGCGGGAGGAGGTGCCTGAGGCAGAAAGCCGCGGCCGGGAGCAGCTGCGGGCCCGGCCCACGGTCACCTCGCCGATGTTGCGGCCACAGTAAGAGTCGAGGTGGTTGAGGAAGACGAGGCGGCTCGGCGGCACCTCCGCCATGGCCGCGGCCCGGGACGCGGCCCGTTGCCGCGCGACCGGCGGNTACGCGGGGCGGCGGCGGCCCCTCGGTCTGGGACTTAGTCCCGAGCCGCACAAGACGTGTGTGGTGCTGCCGAGACAAAAATAGATTTTAATTAGGTTATCTACCATCCTTTCCGACAGCAGGCAGGCTCTGGGGCTGTTTAGGCGATTCAGATTAACAGCCACGGCAGCAGCAGCACTGACTCAGGGCTCGGGACAAGGGAGACGACTGGCAACTGAAGGAGAGCTCCTGAAATTCCCCCTCCTCAGTGCTGCAGAGATGT
>VYXD01000225.1:143266-244639 GCA_013397195.1 Hylia prasina
GTCGCGCCTCCGCTCTCCGCCCGGCCCCGTCCCGCCGCCCGGCCTCGCGGCCCCCGGCTTGCAGCCGCCATGCCGTGGCCTTTCTCGGAGTCCATCAAGAAGAGAGCCTGCAGGTACCTGCTGCAGAGGTACCTGGGCCACTTCTTGCAGGAGAAGCTCAGCCTGGAACAGCTGAGCCTGGATCTCTACCAGGGCACCGGCTCCTTGACGCAGGTCCCTCTGGATAAGTGGGTAAGGGATGCTGGCGCTTCACCCTCGGCTCCTGCTGCGTCTGAGGGACCAGCTGATTCTCTGCCCCCGGCTGCCACCCACTTTATTTTCGATACCCAGCCTCTTTTGTGCAAAAAGTTATAGCCATAATTAGCATTTAACCCAGGGAACTGTTGTCTGATAAGCTACCACTTAAAAAAAAAATCGTGGCATTTATTACAGATATGTTTTTCTAGCCACAATTCGATTGCATGATTTTTAATTATGAGAAAGGAAACAAAAACTGAAAGAAGGCGATAGCTTCTGATATTTCAGGGAGAACGAGCTGGTGTAGCCCAAACTGCTAGAAATCCCTGTAGTTAATTAGGAGTGTGTTTACTGACTACTAGAGATGGTGAAAACAAAATAATCCCTGTGGTATCTGTGCTTTGTCTTTGTCTTGGAGACATCTCGGTTCTTAATGATAGTGTTATGCTGAGTTTAGTCTGTGTAGATCTTTAAAGATTGACCCCTCATCTTGTAATGGTGAAAGTACTTGTTGACAAAAAGAAGGCTGATTTCAGCTGGAGTTTGCTCAGCAGGTGGCCTGTCACCTTCGTCCTGGCATGTATTTTTTATGTGTATGTGTCTATACACAGATATGTGTATATCCAGCCTAGTGTAGAGACAGACCTTTGGATTACTGTGTTTGCAATATTTTGTAAAGGTTCTTGGTTTAATTGCCGATGTTACTGGATACCTGTCAGTAGAGCGTCTATCATGAGGAGACTTAAGCACTGCAGCGAATCAGTCGCTGACTTCCAGGGTAGCATAGATGATGAGATAGGTCCTTTGCTTTAATGTTTTTCAAACCACATTCTTAGTAGAGTATGTACTGGTATTAGGCCACACAGGGTACATTTTAAAATACTTGTGAATATGTGATGTTTTCAGGTAGTGCTTTTCAATGTTGTTTGTGTGAAGATATGTTTGAAAGTGGTAGGGCACAGACTCCTGCAGAAATGCTCAACGTTAGCAGTTTTGTTGTGATTTGCTTGTTTGTTTCCTTCTTTTCTGGCTGTGTTTGCAGCTTGTTTTCTGTGGCAGGCTTGCAGTGAGGCTGCCTCGCTTTAATTGAATTGTTATGCCCTCTAGTGGGTATCAAGCACTTTTTGCGAGTCCAAGTGATATTATTTAAAATGTAAAATACTTAGTAACAAAGCAGTTACGGGCCAGTACTAAATGAAGTGTGCACAGCGAACACACAGTGATTAAATGAATATGCTGCAATGCTTAGGTGATCTTCCCCATTTGTGGACCAGCATTCTTCTGTTCCACTTGTAAACAATTACATGTTTGAGGTTCTGTGCACGTGACTCTCATGTATGACAGATTGCAAAAGCAGATGTCACGGAAGTACTACAGCTCTTTTTTCCCCCTAGTCATTGTAACCTTGTTCTCAGTGAATCACCAGGATGACTGCATATTTACATGGCATCCATTTTTGTGGATACTTCTGTTCATCCCAGCACTGTAGATACTTTAGCCAGCGTTGTATGTGTTTATACATTGTAGAGATATACAGGAATTCCTGGGGATATTAATATAATGCCTTTGTGGGCCTGGGCTGTTCAAAAGAATCAAAATGTAATGCACGATGTTTGTGGTTGAACTTTAGTATACATTAAATACTACTTTTGTGGACTGTTGGTCAATAATGTGGAAATAAGTCCTGATGTGAAGGCTGTGCTTCAGTTTTAAAATTTCACTTGGAATGCTCTAATTGCTTCCTTCTAGGAACAGCTGGCCTATTTATGAAGCAATTTAGCTCAAGAGCGCTTCCGTTTTTTTGCTTTTAGATAGTACATTTCTATTTAAAAATAATAAGCAGTGTACTAAAATACACTTATTTTTTATCACCATGCACATGTGTAGCAAAAAGACATTTGAATCAGATTTATTCAAAATATGGTAGCTAGCTTCCCACTGTAGCAAGTTACTTTGTGAATTTGTTCAAATAATTTAAATGAACCTGTGGTATTTAAAATATAGTTTTCATATCTAATAATTATTTTTGCCTTATTTGAATTTAAATATAAATTCAAATATGTTTCAGCTTTTATACTATTTATTTTATAAAATTTTAATGTCACTGAATTTTAGTTGATTATTTGATTCCGAGATAATTTCCCAATAGGACTGTTCAGATTCTTTTTCTGCTGCTTGAGTGGACTTTGGAACAGAGACTAGAGAAGCTGAACATACAAGGCAAACAAAATTCTAAAAGCAAGGTTATTAAGAGTGTAAGGAGAGCAACAAGTTAATATGATGGGAAAGTTGCACCTGGAGACATAAGAATTAAAAATGTAATTTTCTGAAAACTAACTTTCTTTTTGAATGATTCTATATAATTTAACATTATAAATGCAAGAATATAATTTTAAATACAATTAAAATGGCAAAAAAAACCTTTTAAATCCTTATTTTTTTCAAAATGCATTTTCTCAGGTAAAATCAGTGGCCTTGTTCAAAACTCATGAAGGTCAAACCCACACTTTTTCTTGCCAGTTAAAAATTATGTCCTATTATTATTGTATTATGACTGTATTATTACAACCATAGTCTTTAGTAAGGTCTTGTTTACATTGCAAAGTTGCACTCACTGAATTTGGTATGTGAATAAGACTGGGATTTGTTTCATTAAAGCAGCCTAAATACTTCTTGTCTAAGAACTTAGGTTTTAGCTACATTAGCCTGACTGTGAAGAATATGTTTCATGTGTATGAATATAATGAAACCTATATAGAGCAACAAGAGAACCTTCTCAGGATTGTGGAAAACTTGAAAATCCTAAATTACTACGTTAGAGCTGGTGTGATACTTTGGGCAACTTGATGGTAGCAGTGTTTATAATGCCACTAGAAAGGTATGATTTAGAAATGGCAAGTATTGTGCAGCAAGGGAGGTTTGCATCTATTGTTTCACTGTCACAGAGAAGTCAAAATGAACTTTACATTGAAATAATATGCTGTGAAATACTCCTGTCATAGCAACTAGGTACTTTTTTTTGTGCTTTTACTTTCAGGCTGTTTTCAGTTTTCTTCAAGTACTGCCAAAGAAAGAACAGATTAACTTTTGTTAGTATTTTAGCATTTATAAGAGTAAATTAGCAGACCTTTTTTTTTGTATAGTGCAAAAATACAGATTATATAGCCACCACAGAGCAATTCTGAAAGCTAGGTAGTGTGAAATTGCAATGGAATTGAAATACTTGAAAGTATCTATTTTTTTTGTCTGAGTATAATTAGTTTTCTAGTAGCATCAAAGTGTTTTATTTGTTGTATACAAAATTATGGATGTGATTTTAAAAAAGTTATGATTTTTAAATTTTATTTTATTGCTTTCTAGTGTCTTAATGAGATCCTGGAGTCTGCTGATGCACCTCTGGAAGTCACAGATGGATTTATCCAATCAATTTCTTTATCTGTCCCATGGGGGTCGTTGCTGCAGGATAACTGTGCATTAGAAGTAAAAGGATTAGAGATGATCTTCAGGCCAAGACCAAGGCTTGGTAGGCTTATTTATTGATTTTAGAAAAGAGGATTCTTTACAGTTTTTCAGAGTCAAAAGTCTACCCTCACTTTAGTCAATTCTTAGCCTTATTTAAAATGTTATTTAGCTTCCATACATTAATGATTGAGAATTAAAAAAAGAAACTGTCACGTTTGTCAGTTAGTTGTCAACTCAATTAGTTGTTGCTCTAAATAACTTGAAATGCTTATAATGTTCCTACTGTTGTATGTCTTCCAAGCTGTTTCAGACCTATAGAAATGGAAGTGGGTAGGAGTTTTTGCAGATTTTGGGTGCTGTTTGTGCAGTGCTGTGTGGCAGCAGGAAAACACCATGATGTAAGACTGGGGGGGGTTATGGGAGGTTCTGGCTTTCTTTGTCTACTTTAGGCTGAAAGATGCATCTTCTTGTATATTTAGAGAACAACAAATGAATTTAATTGATATTGCAGTGTGAAATAATGACTTTTAAGTACTCTAAATACATACTAACTTTGATTATAATGCTGAGAGTGTTGTCTGGGTTGTTCTAGTTTGTTTGTATCCAGATGCTTGTTACTGACCTAGTTTAGTTTGTCCTGGTGATAAATTTTTACTTGTCATCAAACTTCCATAAATTCTGGGGAACACAGTGCATTTTTAGTTGTGAAAATTGTTTGAATGTCTGAAGGATTTTAATTTGATTTCCTTCTTGTAGTGTAGAGAAAGTGGAAGAAAACATTTTTTAAAAATAAAAAGAAGAAAAAATGCATAAAACCTATTTCTCATCATTTGTGAGTTACCTCAAATGACTTACTTGCTACATTTCATCCTTAGTTGTTTAACTGGAATTAAATTTTGAGCTATGTTACTTTCTGATGTAAGATTATTGCTTTAAAGGAATGGTAGTATTAGGAAGAAACTTTTATTTCTTCACCTCCGTGCAATTAGTGCTCTTTGATGTACAGTGCTTTATAATAGACCAAATAGTGTTAAAAAAACCCCACGGTGCTGCTTTTGCCACACATCTATGGCCACCTGGATGTTTTCAGACCTGAATGCTTAACTGAAATGTTTTGCCTGTTTAACATGTTTGTATTTGAGCTAGTTTTATTTTTGTCTGCCTATACTGGAGTGTGATAGTTGAATTTGATTAACTTTTCTAATCCATAGTGTTATAATATTTGCTCACAATGGCCTTGGCATTAGCTGATAGGAATGCATTGTCAATTAGGTTAATCTGACTGATGAAAAACTTGTTCAGCTTAATTCCTGCTGTGCTCTTGGATTTCATTATGTTTTACTATGTCAGGTTTGTCTTAGGTATTTAAAACCTGTTATAATAGGCTAAACACTTCCTTAGTGTTTCTCCATGCAGGATATGTTTCATGAGGAATAAGAAACTTTGAAATAATTCTTAAAAAATTCGACTTACTTAATTTTACCAATTATGCCTGCAAAAGCATACCAATATAGTAAAAGAACTCCATAAATTAATTGCTTAAATTACAGTGCTGAAGATTGATTACACTGTTGGTTACCTGATTTCATCTTGTTGATACTGAGTTTTCAAATACCAGAATCTTACCAGTGCAGTCTAAATATATTATATTAATTTTAAAGTAGTAGAGTCTAATTTGTTTTTGAGTATTACTTCTTACTAAGCTGTTGAAACTCTTCTGGATGTGCTGAATGTATTGCTCTGTTTTGTCTTTATAGTTTCATAAAGTTCATGTTTAATTTATTAAGACTTATTTTACTCCACAGCATCTGGTTCTGAGCCTATGTATTGGTCAAGTTTTATGACCAGTAGTATGCAGCTTGCAAAAGAGTGTCTTAGCCAAAAACTGACAGATGAACAGGGAGAAGGATCCCAGCCTTTTGAAGGACTTGAGAAGTTTGCCGAAACCATTGAAACAGGTATGAATCAGTTATTGAGATCTTAATTAACATCTGAGATTTAATTGGTTTATGTTGTGTCTCAGTTTTACAAAATGGCATCTCAACTTGGCCATAACTTATCTGACTAATTTTCACTTGTGAGCATTGCTTGTAAAATCTGAAGAGAAAGGCAGGACAAGTGATCTTGATTTTGAAGTGGGGAAAAAAAGCTCCATTTACTTCCTAAAATATTTGTGTACTTCTCTCAATAGACAGATTGAACTCTGTTTCAGGGCAAGTTGGTGTTTGTTTTCGCCAGAATAAATCCAGCTAAATCTGTGCCTGTGGGATTGATGACATGTCTTAGTTTTGGAGATGGCTGTGTAATTCATCAATTGCTGGTAGTGGTGCTGTTGAAGGAGAAATTGAGAATGCTTTTTCATCTGTGTTTATGTAAAGCTGACCTGTTATGTTGTATGCATCTCCATAATCACACCATGTTGATAGAAGTACTTCAGAAACTGTTTTTTGTTGTAGATGGTTTATCTAAGTGGGCAAAACTGAGGGCTTATGCCCACATTATGTGGTGGAGGACCTCATGCAGAAAATGTCTGAGCTAAGAAATGTTTAATGTTCTAGATAGAGATGGAATTACTCAGTCCAGGCAGCATACTGCTGCAGCAATGCTTAATAGCTCAGACATAAGGTGCACAATGAAGGTGTTACTTTCCTTGAGGATCATCCACGCTGAGCTACAGGAAAACTTGAACTGTCACTTGCTCAAATGTCTGAGACTTAGAGAGCAGTTGTATGCTATGGATATACATGTTGGTCATTTAATAGGAGTTAATATTGTCTCTTGAAGAAGTCTTGTTACCTTATTAAACTCAGCTGATAATTTCCACTGAAATAAATATGGAGAGCGTAAAATCAAAGATCATTTAATATGGTTACAAAAGTAATTATTCAGTAACTTAATAGTCTGCACTGTATCTTTTGTTTTCTCTTAAGTTCTGAGAAGAGTGAAAGTTACCTTTTTAGATACTGTGTTACGAATAGAACATGTGCCGGAAAACTCTAAAAGTGGAACTGCGCTTGAAATCAGAGTTGAAAGGTAAGGGTTTTTTTTTTGTGGTTTTTTTTTGGGTTTTGTTTTTTTTTTTAAATCTGTGGATTTTTTTCCCAAGGCACTTTTTACCATTTATTGGTAAAACACATATATTCTTAGTATATAGTTAGACATTCACTCTTGAGCACCTCTTTTATAAGGCTAAGTGAGCATTGCCTTCACTCAGATTCTACTTAGCAGACTTATGCTAGTTATTTAACCATCAAATTAGAAGAGTTCTGTTTTTTCCCAATATACATTTTCATGAACTTCTACAGTTAATGAATAATATTTCTCAGACATTCAACAGCCAGTGTATATTGTTGACCATGTGTGCAATTAGAAAAGGGAACTGACCCTTTTGAGTAAGACACTTTAAATCTTTTTAGAAAAAAAAGGTACAGTCCTGAAAAAAACCTCCAAACCCTGAAAGAATTTAGGATCTATGTGAGCTTTCAAAAGAGCCTGTGTGAATTCTGTAACTAGTTTGAACATGAATACTGTACATGTTCTTAATGTAGATTATTTTCAACCTATGGGAGAGTGTAATCATACTTTTCTTGCAAAGTATTGAGATCAGCATCAAACAAAACTCATGCTTAATGAGAATTGCTAATGAAATATATTTGGTTTTAAATATTTCTAAGGTTCACGTTGTTGTGTTCTCTGGGGTATGTTCACATTGGAAGCACGTCTTGGTTTTCTGGTGGTGTCCCATAGAAAAGTTAAGATTTCCACCCATTCCTAGAGAGTGGTGGGTTTTCATTTCATGACAGTGAACAGCACTGTAAAACTACAGAGAGAAAGACCATCTACAAACTAAAGGCTAAAAGGCACTAGAGAAGTAAAAATTTGCATGCACCCTCTGTCTTTATTTCCTTTCTTTTGCCTCCCAGAACTATGTACTGTGATGAAACTGCAGATGAGTGCTCTGGAATTAATGTGCATCAGCCCACAGCTTTTGCTCACAAATTACTGCAGCTCTCAGGTGTCTCTTTCTTCTGGGATGAGTTTCCTGCATCGGCAAAGTCTTCCCCAGTGTGTTCAGCTACACAGCTGGTAAAAATAAATACATTATATAAGGATGTATATTGGTGAAAGAATATATTGATACACTAATAGATGAATTCTGAAGGATACAGGAATTGAACTTGTACTTAAATCTGTGTTTGGAAAGTTTTATAATCAGTTCCTGTTGATTTTGAGGAGAGGCAAGGAAATGGACTTTAGGACTGAGTAGAAATTAGGACATACTGCACTGGAATCAGGTTGCAACTTTAAGAACTAGAAATTTAAAAACCCTGCAATTCACTGTTCTGTGGAAACTTGCTCTTCTTTTTTCAAAGACTTAATGCTTCACATTCCATGTGCCTTGTTTTCTCACAGTTATCAATACACATTTTTAATGCCTTTGCCTTTATAGATTGTAAAGTGATTATTTGTGTGATAGGCTTATTTGAAATGCTGGTGTTTTGCATTTTTTTCTTAAGAAATGGGGTACATTCTTATTACTTTATCTGTAACTTTTTAAGGCAACTGAACCAAAGCTTTCACCTAGCTGGAATCCAAAAATCATTTATGAGCCACATCCACAATTAACAAGAAACTTGCCAGAAATTACTCCTTCTGACCCCGTACAGATCTGTAAGCTGACTGGTAGAATGGAGTTAAGCCTAACATTAAAGCAAAATGAAGTACTTCCTGGAGCTAAGGTTAGTCATGCTTTCCTGGTCTTTAACTAAATGAATAATTCTGTAATTTTTTTTCTAGTACATATGAAAAAGTGTAATATTCTCAGGGGAACAGAATTACCATAGTTTTCATGTTGATTCTTTACATTCTAACCTAATAGATATGTGTAAAAAGACATCTTTATGGTAGCCAGATGAGTCAGGGTAAAAAATCTGAAACACTGAAACCTGTTAAATGAGAATTCCTGTATGTTAGAAAGAGACTGAATTTAATTGTTCAAAGAACAAGTAGACATGGTAGTGAGTGTACAAGTAAAGCTGTGTAATATATTCCCATTCTCTCCAGTTTTTAAATTTGCCGTTGACCTGTTTTGTATAGTGTACCATATTTTATAGAAAGCATGAAGTTTCTACTGCAGTCGAGAAGGTTTTTTATGTCCAGTAATTTCTAGTCAATCTTACTGTTCTTGTTTATTCAGTTAAGAAGCGTCCTTGAAAAGTAAAATAACATTTTCCTTGGTGTGAAATAGAGAAATGTTGCCAATTTCAAAACAGAAGACCTTTATAGTTTTAAGGTTTAATTCAGAAGGTGCTTACTTGAATATCTCATAATTAAATAAGTAAAGCAATTAATTAATTAAAGTAAAACAATCTATTTTTGATTACTTTGGGAATTATTAAAGAAAAAATTAGCAGATTACTGGAATTCTTGATATTTTTCTGTTATTAGAATGTGTATTTATTTTAAGCTAATAGTCAGTAACACATCTATTTATCCTGCCAAGCTACAGGTCAGAAGAAAAACAAAATTAAGTTTCTAGTTGCTGTATAGAAGATGAAGGTACTAGTGGAATGACTGTATTTCTTCCAGCATAAAAATCTGTTATCCAAATAATTGATTCAAGTTGTGTAAAGAAAAATTTCTTGAGTGTTCTTGACAGCATTCTTTCCTTTTCTTTTTAGCTGGATATAGATGGACAAATAGATTCTGTACATCTGTTTCTGTCACCAAGGCAGGTTCATCTTCTGTTGGACATGGTAGCTGCTATTGCTGGACCAGGCAAGTGAATATTCTGTAAAAAGTTAAATATGTATTACAAGAAACAAACAAACAAAAAATTTGCAAGATAAAAAAGTTTTCCCAGTTGAAAAAATAATTGTGGTGGTACATTATTATGAGTTTTTATCTGATATTAATAAAATGCTTTGGAGCTGCTGTGAGTTAGGACTGTGGTTTATATATTGTCTTCAGTTGCAAATTGTACATCTAGTAATGAAAAAAAGCAACAAATAATGCTTGACACATGACTGTATAAGAAGACAAGAAATGAGGAAATTCTAGATGGAGAAAACCAGGAGACCAAACAAATTCTGGTTCTTGTAGCTTCTGCTTCGCAAGGGGAAGCAGCTTCTCTGTCCTATGTTTTAGTGACAGGCACAGATAATATAGCACAGATTGTGAATTTGTTTGTATTTGTGAAGAATTAAGAGCAGTGTTTCAGCTACTGCAGTAGAAGTATGAGAGTGTTTTGATTTGTTCCCCTCATCAATTTTATGTAACACTTGTTAGGGTTTTTGAAAGATCTGTCATGTGCAGGGTAGCTGCTTAATATTCTTCTAGTACAGATATACTTGTTTTATTGGATGTGTTCATTGTTTTTGGACAACTGGAGAAGTATTATATACAGTTTCCCATGTGTGTCATCTTCAAACCTGAAACTTTAATAATTCCTTAATAGAAAACCTTTAAGAGGTTGTGGCCTTAGTCCCTAAAGCTGACTGAGAAATGTGTGCATATTATGTGCCACACCAGCTGCTATATAACCTTAAAATATTTTCATTAGATGTGAAGTTAGTAAATGCTAGGGAGAGAGTAATCTATACTGAACAAGTAAAATCTTCAAACCAAAAAAAGCATAAATATACGCCCCGATATATAACGTGTATATAACTACAAATACAAATATAGACACCAATGATTCATTTTCAGATTAATTTTTTAATTTTCTTAGGGATACTGTTAAGGAAATTACAGTAGGATTTCTATCCTTTTTTTGAATTCAGAGAGTCTAAGCAGGATAGAATTGTCAAATAAAGACAGGAAGAACCGGCCAATGCAACAGGAGGATGAGTATCGGATTCAGATGGAGTTGAAACGTTACTTAAGGAAAGAGTCTTTATCTGCAGGAGCATCATCTGAACAAAGCTTCTATGAGACAGAGAGTGCCAGAACGCCTTCTAGTCGTGGCAAGTATAAAAGATGATGCAAAATAGCAACTAATCTGCTGTTAAGTTTGTTTAAATTGATTGTTCATCTTTTAATCTTACCAGTTTATATATTAAAATACTTTTGATCTAAAGTAATTGTGTGCCATCAATTGTAAAGTTCAGTAAAAAAATAACTAGTAACAGGCTGGACTTGATTCAGTATTTCCTTAAAACTGTTCAGTTTATGTTAACATGTTAAAAGCACATACAGCATGATATCTTTTCAAATGTGTGGTTGAGGAAATAACATCTAGAGTAGTAGTTGTGTTTATCTGATTTTATGTGAATACTTTTTTGCTAATTATTTTTAACGTGAAATACTTTGATTTGTCAAAAGTAGACTGTATCAATTTATAGAAAATATATCAACTTGAATATGAAAATTAGATATTTAACTGTTTCAGTATTCATGAGGGTTTTCGTCTTTTGATTTTTATTTAAATGTCTCTCCCTAGACACTACTAGTCTCATGTGAAGAAAACTTGAAACTTCCGTAATTTATATAATAAATTATGTATTTAGCTGGTTATTTTGTCTAGCAGTTAGATTTCTGGACTTAACAATACATTTCTGTTAGAAATAAAGGGGTTTTTTTAATTAGTAAATAACTTTTTTACTATTTGTGGTTCTCTACTAGAGGAAGAAGTTTTCTTCTCAATGGCTGAAATGGACATGTCCCACAGCCTTTCCTCCCTTCCGCCTCTTGGAGATCCTCCAACTATGGATCTGGATTTGTCTTTAACCAGTACATACACAACTACACCAGCAGGATCTCCACTGAGCACTACAGTGGTATAGTATTAACTGCATTTCCGATCCTGTAGAAATTTCACACTTCTGTCTGAACCTGTTGCATAATTGCTGCATTCTTTACATTAGCAGGAACTGTTGCAAAATTCTAGAACAATTGAAATGTTTAAAGCTGATAGTATTCCTTTTCTGCTATGGAAAGGGTATTGGAATTATTCTCATTTATTTGGCTACTAAGCTAGGAAATGTGTTTTCAAATGCCGTGAAGTTTATATGGGATGCTTTGTGATTTATTTTCTTTTTTATTACTGCATGTGTACCACCTGGTTTTCTTTTAAAATAGACTACATAGGGAATGTTGTATGAAATTTTTGTATTAAATTTTTCCTCAAACAATATAGAAACTATGCTGTTGTTATCACCATCTTTCCCAAATCTGTTGTGTACCTAATGTTTTTCTTAATGGAGAGTAGCTGTGGGACTAGAAAATATATGCTCATGGGGAGTGCAGCTTTAGCTTTAAGAACCTGTGGCATTAGAAAGCATATCTCAAAGCAAAGCATGCCTGCATTGATAAGCTGAGCACTAATTCTCCATGAAATGGCATGCTATTGATTATACATGTTGGAGTTTTTTATTCATTTACCTTACTATTTATGTTGGATCTAATGTCTAACAACTCTCTGCAAATTTAAGGTCATATATGTTTTTTGTTTTAGCTCCAACCAACTTGGGGTGATTTTCTTGATCGTAACAAACAAGAATTACAGCCTCCAAGAGGTTCCTCACTAACAGCCAATATGGTTCACCAGACTTCCTTAAGAAGGACATGTAAGTAAAAACAGATAGATAGTTCTCCCTAGATAATAATGAAAATAAATTGTTGTGCAGCAACTTGGTAAAAAGAAATGAAAATCAAAAGTAAGATGATTTTATAAATGTGTTACTGCTGAAAAATTACGTGAACTTAATTTTGTATTTCAGCTATTCCATCCAGATCTGTTTCTGTGGATGAATCCAGACCTGAGCTACTTTTTAGACTGGCAGTTGGAACTTTCTCAGTGTCTGTACTTCATATTGACCCTTTACCCCCACCTGAAAGTTCACTGAACCTTAACCCATTGACACCAATGGCTCGGGATTTCTTTGCCCGAATAGAAAAGATTGAGCCAGTTAAGTTTTCAACAGAAGATTTTCTGTCCTTCCGAGAAGTATTTGCAGAAGCTTGTTCTCATGATCACCTTAGGTATAACTTTGCTTATTAATAAATATAATTAACAAAAATATATTTTAAGTAAATTTGAATAAAGTAAGTTTATTTCCATAGGAATTGTATCACTTAATATTTGAATTGCATTAGACTTCTTTATTCCTTTCAAAATAGTCTTGAGTTTTGACATCTGTTGTCCAAGACATCTTTTTGTTTTAAATTTAAAACGAAGAAAGGAGAATAAACATTAAAATCACCTAGCTTTTTAATAGATGAATTAAATTAGGTACAGTTTCTATGACAGAAGCCTAGAGAGTCAAGAATCATTAAGTAAATTATTTCTTTAGAAATAGTTGTGTTTTTCAGAACTATTGTTATTCTAATGTAGTGATTACTACTTGAAGGAGCTTAGGGTTTTACTTAGTGCAAAATACGGTATCAGTAGGAATAAAGCCTAAGTGAGAACAAGATAATAGTCAGGCAACAGTCTTTTTTTGCAGAAATTTTTACCATCCCAGTACATTGTATGAAGTAAAATATTTAAGGTTGTATATATGTTTTCTTACTGTATGTAACTTAGACTTTTGTGAGACATTTGACTGCTTCATTGTCTAAGGATGTTAGTTTTATATGAACTGCACCTCAGGTTAGATACCTAAAATGTTCTTTACAAATTTCTCCACATTGACCATTGTTGATTATGTAACATGAGCTTCATTGTCTTTGTTGCTAAATCTGTTATAATTAGGTATTTTCATATATTTGGAGGGATTATGGTGTTTTAATGACTTTAAAAAGTTTGTAGCGATCCTTTTTTTGCATACTTAAGTCTTGACTTTTCATCATTGTTACTGATTTCTGCTAGTTTTAATAATTGGTAATTTTAATAATCCAGGTTTATAGGTACTGGCATCAAAGTGTCTTATGAGCAAAGACAAAGAACTGCCTCTCGAAGTTTTAGTACTGACTTATCCATTGGAGATATGGAGTTCCTGGAATGCCTTTTTTCTACTGACTCTCATTCCATGCAACCTCACTATACAGAGGTATGTCAAAAATAAAGGGAGTTCCATAAAAAGGAAATGTTAATTGTAGAACTGAGACTGCTAGATTTTAAAATGGTTGTAATTTAAATGCTTCTTACTATTTTTTAGGTTTTTAAATATGTTACAGTTTTAAGATAGAATTTTGATTCTGAGCTTAAACAGTGAACCCAACTTTCGTCATACCTGACAGGAACAGCACCAAATAGACAGACTTTGTTAGTTACTTATTTTAAATATGCTTAGCATGGTTTGGGCATTAAAGTAAATGTTTTCCAAAAACTAAGCCATGGAGTTGAGCAATGCTAAGGTTTCCTGGGATGGTGATTAGTCTTCCAGCTCTTTTAATGGTCAGATACCTCCAGTAAGGTAGCTGAGTATATGGATTGAGTAAACAGTTGAGCTGGGGCTCTGTTCACTTCTTCTGACTTCAGTGTGGGGTTACCCGTCTGTTCTAAGTAAAATGTCATAAATATGTTTTCCTGTGGCAACTCTTTCCTTCTTATTTATTAAGCGTTTTTAACTATTTTTTTTTCTGAAGCTGCTGACATTTCATTCTGAAGAAAGAAATGATTCTCATTCTATGCCATGCCTTCAGCTGCATTATAAGCATTTAGATAATAGAGGACCTCAGGTAAGGTGGGAGATTAAAGAGACCAAGTTTCTGTACAATAACCTTTGTCTAATTTGATTCATTTGAACAGAAAATTGACTGTAAAACAATTTTTAACTTCTGCTTATTATTATTTGTTTCACTGTTGTGTTGAAGATTTTAGTGCTTTTTCTCTTTCTTTTCAGGGTAGTCAAGGGAGACTCAGTTCTGTTCCACAGAAAGCAGAGTTACAAATGAAGTTAAGTCCAGTGTTTTGTGAGCTGGACATCAGTATTGTAGACAGATTAAATTCCCTACTTCAACCCCAGAAACTAACTACAGTAGAGATGATGGCATCTCACATGTATGCTTCTTACAATAAGCACATAAGTCTGGTAAGTTTTAAAGTGAAATTGATTAATAAACTTGCTGGGGTATTTTCAAGGAGGAAGTCAGAGTGACAATAAGTCTGAGATTGCTAGTGCTGATTGATTTGTGGTGGCTGAGGTGCCTTTTTTTAGTGTGAGAGGGTTTTTTGTTTGGTTGGTTGACTGGGGTTGGTTTGGTTTATTCCAACTTCTGACACAGAGCAGTAGCCATCTGACACAGCCTCATTTTGCATTCAGTGATTGTGTGCTTGAAAACAGACCGAAAGACAGTGGTAGATGCTTCGCAAACTGCCTAAGTTCTCAGCTTCTTGAAGCAAGGAGAACTGGGCAAAAAAGAGCAATCTTGACTGACTTCTCACCCCTGATCTGTCCCATCCTGCTCTCCAGCAGGTGATACAAAGTGTTGCTAACAATTCCACTTCTATGTTGAAGTCTTTAGTTGTTACAAGCAGCCCAGTTGCCTCTGGCGTGCATTTACCTGCTTTTGAGTTAGGTGTCAGAATGGGGGGCAGATGCATTGCATTCTAGTGATCTGAGACCAACAGAAGTTGAGGCTTATTTGCCTTGATTTGGGTTGTCACAATAGCATTAAACTTAAAGACTTTCCTTAAAATACTTGAGAAATGATCAGTGCAATTAACTGATTTTCTGCACAGCAACAAAAATCTTCATCTAAGTTTATTGCTTCATTTACTGATTATGGAAAAATCAGCTTTCAAAACTATTTAAGATAATCTTTATTTTTAAAAAATTGTAGGACATCAGTAACTTCTGTAAATATAATCGTCTTGCAAGTTTGATTCCTTTTAATGATCAGCAAAAAGGGGTGGATATGAAGGACATGAAAGTGACAGGAGCTGGACACTCTGACTTCCTGAAAGGGACACATACGTGTGATAGTAATTTCTACTTTTTCAACAACGATTTTTAAACAAGAGTCTGAGACATGGTATTTACTAACTGCAGCTGAGTATTGTTTGGTACTCTCACTATTTAATTTCAGAGGAAAAAAATTATAAAAATAGCCGGTTTTTTTAATGATTACTAATCTCTGCAAAAGCTTGGCTTCTAAGTAGAATCTTTATGACACCAGTAATAGAAAAATATCCTAGGAAGAGTAGCAGTTGGTCTTGATGTGTTTTTTCTGTGATATATAAATATTTTTCATTTTCTGATATTACGTCATCAAAAGCTTTCACCATAGTCACTTCTAACGCTGTTTTCTGGAATTCAGAGAGTTTTTTTTATTCACTCTGGTTTGTGTTTTGTTTTTTTGTTGTTTGTTTTTTTTTAGCATAAAGCATTTACTGAAGTTTTTCTGGATGATTCACATACTCCTGCAAACTGTAGAGTGTCAGTTCAAGTCACTGCCCCAGCATTAAATCTCTCTGTTCGCTTCCCAATACCTGATCTACGGTCAGATCAGGAAAGAGGACCATGGTTTAAGAAGTCACTTCAGAAGGAGATCCTTCATCTTGAATTTACAGATATGGAATTTAAAACTGAATTTCTAGGAGGGTCAACTCCGGAACAAGTTAAATTAGAGCTTACCTTTAAAGAGCTAACTGGTAAGAATGTTAATATTATATTCAAAAGTCCTTTTTTATTTTCCTAGGTACCATGTAGTTGAGAAAAAAGTCCTCTCATATGGTGTAACCCAGGGAGTGTCTTTCCACCTGAATTTTGGAGCAGATAGGCTATCATTGCTGTAGTTTTGTGTTTTATACTAAATACCTACATAAGCCCAAACAATACTACGAGGAGAGACTGTGTGTCCAGTTCTGGGCTTCTCAGTACAAGAAAGACAAGGAGCTTCTGGAGAGAGTCCAGTGGAGGCCACAAAGATAATGAGGGGTCTGGAGCATCTTTCATACGATGAGAGGCTGCAGCAGCTGGGGCTGTTTGGTCTGGAGAGGGGATCTCATAAGTAAATAAATATCTCAAAGACAGGTGCCAGACTCTCTTCAGTGGTGCCCAGAGACAGGATGAGGAGCAGTGGCCATAAACTGAAGCTCAGGAAATTTCACATTAACATGAGGAAGAACTTCTATATGTTGAGGGTGGCTGAGCACTAGAACAGGTGCCCAGAGAGGTCATGGAGTCTCCCTGTCTGGAGACATTCAGAACCCAGCTTGGATGTGTTCCTGTGTAACCTGCTCTAGGTGACCCTGCCTTGGCAGAGGGGTTGGGCTAGATAATATCCAGAGGTCCTTTTCAACCCTAAAAGTGCTGCGACACTGAGATTGATTCCTTAAATAACTATGACTGAAAAACTTTAATAATTTCATGCCTCAAATATCTTTTAAAGGAATAAATCTATGAGACTGGTTTATATTTGCTGTCTTCTCTGCTGTCTCATTTTGTGTACTTAATCAAGGCTGTGACAAAATACAGGGATGCTATAAATGTAAATGCAGGTATCTATGCATTAGAAACATCTTATTTTCTAACTATTGCATGGTAGAAAATAATGTGAAATAGTTTTTGTTTCTAAAAATTAATATTAATTTTTTTGGAAGAAGAGATGACAAAATTTGCCTAAGTAGCTTAGTAAGTAGCATTGGCTTTACCTTTTTGTTATAGTCCAGCCTGAGGAGTGGCTAACCTGAAGTTGGCAGTTGTCATTCCTCTGTTAATTTCTAAAAAATCTCTTTCTGTTCAGGTTCATTTGAAGAAGATAATGCAGAAACACCAGTAAAATTTTTTCAGGTGTCAGGTGGCACAGATGGAGATATAACATCATCATCAGACAATTTTGACTGGCCTCGGTAAAAGAAATTTTCATGTTTTTAATGTGATTGATTAAATTTTTATGAAGCACTGTTGTTTTGCTAATTTTAATCCAGAATGCCTATGTGGTAAATGATTGAAAATGGTTTGCAAGGAAAGAGCAGGTAACTATTGAAAAGACCCCAAGAATTTATAAAAAGAAACCCTGGAACTTCTACATTTATAATAATGCAACATAGTTTTTAACGTATAATGGCTTCTGCATAGACTTGAGTAAATTTCGGTGCAAGTTAGATAAATGATTAGAGACCTGAGACTTTTTCCCATTTTTTTTTGCTTTACCTTTTCTCCTGCATTCATGACTGAATACCAAACAACCCATCTTAGCTGAGTTTTGCCTCAAAATAATATAAGCCATAAGAATAGTAAGATTAATTATATTGTGACTGAATTATTGCAGCTTATATCACATGCAAGGCAATACAGTTCTTCAGACTTACTGAAGAGAAGGACCTGGCAGCTGAAGCATGTAATAGCATGTTTAAAGAGGCAATTTTAGATTTGCTGCAGAATTTACTGTGTACATTTTTTTGCCACAAAATTCAATGGCTTTCTGACAGCAAGTTTACATGGGCATTTTTTCTTTTATAATGGCACAAATAAATTTTTCTTTAATAGTGTTTACATGTAAGAAGCTACACCATGTAGCAGAGCATTTTTAATAGCTGTTAATGGTCTAGTGAAACAAGCTTTATTTTGGGAGAGTGCTAGGTTTTTCTTAGGTCGCCTGTTTGGTCACCTGAAGTTGAAAAAAGCAGACACATAACATTTTCTTTCACCTGATGGTACCTTTCCCATGTTCCTTTATGTGTATAAGTTAGGGTCTTTTTAGTAGTATTGCTTTGGGTATTAAAATATGTTATCTAATAAAGAATTCCCTGGACTTTTGAGCTATTTAGTCTATGTGTAGTTAATGGCAAGCCAGTAGAACTAGTGGACATGTAACAAGCATAAATATAAACATTATAAGCATCTCTAATGGCTTATTCTGCATAACTTCTCCAATGTTAGAATTGTATTGAAAATAAACCCTCTGGCTGTGCACTCTATTCTGGAGAGGATAGCAGCTGAGGAGGAAGAAGGTGATAATAACTTTCAAGAGGAAGAAGAAGGAGGGTCTCATTCTTTGAAGGATGTCTGTGATATTAGAAGACCAGAGCCTTCTCCATTTTCTTCTCGTAGGGTCATGTTTGAAAATGAAGAGGTACTATAACATTTTGTTACTGCTTTGTGCTTATGATAGAAAAAATTAATACCTTCTCACTACTTTACATGCAACTTCTGGCTTCCACTTTTGGTTTTGTTTTGGGATTTTTTTTTTGGTTGTCTTTGTGGTTGTTGTTGTTCTTGTTTTTTAAACTTAAGATTTTTTTTCTTTTTTCTTTCAGATGGTGATGCCAGGAGATGTAGTTGAAATGACTGAATTTCAGGATAAAACAATTAGCAATTCTCATTATGTACTGGAACTCATGTTACCAAACATTCACTTAACATTACCAAACAAAAGCTTTTATGAAAAACTTTACAACAGGCAAGTATAATTGTTTGCTTGGTTATCATGACCTGTACTCTTAGTTCTGTGTCACTTTTGATAAAAGCAATTGTCTAAGCAAGTACGGCAGGAACTCATTTGTACAGTTTATTTAAAAACACAAAGCGCTGTATAAATATTTTTCCGAGTTAATATGACACCATTGTGTCATGCATCTGTTTGGTGCCATGGCAGCTGCCTGCTAGAACGTGTTTGGCAGATTTTGTGAACAAAGGGTGAAGCTAAATAGTCTTTGGCTCTCAGTGAATATTTTGTTCAGATCTTTGTGCAATGTTTCATTTTGCTTTCTGATTTCTTCTTTAAACAGATTATTATACTTAAAAATTTACAATCAATTTTATTCTTTCCATCTAAAAATCTAGAGCTTGCTAGGCAGTCAGAAAGATCCAGTTTTGTAAGGCTCACAAAGGTTTATAAAAATGTAGAGAGAGCGAGCCCAGTTTACAGATGGGTGTTGACCATTTATTTCTGTTAGTTTGCTGTCTGAAAACCAACAAAATGCTACTAGATTGTTACAGTGCTATGCAATGTGCAAGAGAGATGCTGATCTGTTTTAGTCTCTGATAGGAGTTATTTTACTTGGAGTATTTTCACATCCAAAGTGACAAAGCAGAACCTTCCATTGAATATTCTGTTGGAATACTTCTGTACTGAATGTCACGTATATCATTACCCTGACAGAAACAGTCACTTGAAATCAAAAGAATGAATATTTCCTGCTGAACACCCCCTCCAACCTACTGAGCTAATTGATACCTACTTATAGAGGCTTTTGTGGCACTGTCACATGTTAGACTTTGATATGGGCATACCATAATTACAGAATAAAAGTTACTTCCATTTTTTATTGCTTTTACTCAGGAATATATTATTGTTTCTTGTGAACTTTATTTTATCTGTCTTGTTTATGGAATCTCTTATATAAAGTTTGCAAAGGAATTATGATTGATACAAAATGGGAATGTAGTCTGACTTAATACAAAATGGGAATATAGTCATATATTTTGTATACTGATAATGTATTTCTTCCTAGGATCAGCAATGATTTATTGTTATGGGAACCCACAGCTCCATCTCCTGTAGAGACATTTGAAAACCTTTCTTATGGTGTTGGACTATCTGTGGCCAGCCAGCTCATCAACACTTTCAGTAAAGACAGCTTTAGTCAATTTAAATCTGCAGTTCATTATGGTAATACATTTAATAAATCATCTAGAACTAGTGCTTTTAGAGGCATAATTGGCTGAAGTGATTAAGGTGTTAGTGGAAAGATCTTGTAAACTTATGGGAAAACATAAGCCAGGGAAAAAAAAAGGTAGATTACTGTTCAATTGGATAAAATAAGTGTGAAATTGAATTGCATTACCAATGGAGAAACAATGAGTTATTGGCATAATATATGTACTATATAGAAAATGAGTTGTTCATTTTATCCATTAGATGATGAAAGTGGATCTGAGGAGGAAACATTACAGTATTATTCCACTGTTGATCCGAACTATCGTTCACGCAGAAGGAAAAAGCTTGACTCACAGAATAAGAACTCACAAAGCTTTCTGTCTGTTCTGCTAAATGTGACGCATGGATTAGTGTCAGTATTCACAGATGTAAAGGTGAGACACTGGGGCTGGAACAAGTTTTTTGTTGTTTTGGCCATGGATCCCTTTCATGCTGTATGTACTTACCTGGAAGGAGGTAGTGTTTTTAACAGTGATTCTGTAATCTTTATACTGCTATAACTAGGCAGTAATGCAACACAGTATTTTGCAAATTCTGTTTACTTTGCTTCACATGAGAATAACTGAAATCTAAGTAGGAAAACACATGTTGGTAACAAGTGTTGTGTTAATTTAGACTGCCTAAATGCAGAAAACTGTCAGCAAATAATAATTTTATCTTTTCTATTCTTCCTTCAGCAGGATGATGGAAATACACTGGAAGGAAAATATGGCGAATTTTGGTTTGAGTTCAACAGTGGTTCCCTTTTCAGTGTGACTAAATATGAAGGATTTGAGGACAGACACTATGTTTGTGTCCATTCTAGCAGTCTCAATTTATATCATCAAGGTAGGGGTGGAATTGAGGTGGTTTTAGGACTAAATTTGAAATTAACTAAGCTCTAAGCTTTTTAGGAAAAAGGCTGTATTTTTTTCTCTTTTCTCTCATGGTGTATCATTTGGCACAGTGAATGTATTTTATGGCAAATGTTTCTAAATGCTACAGTAATGCAACTTCATTGTAGCAATATTTAGTTCCAACTTTCCAGACAGCTGCTGGTCTTTAAAAATATTGTGGTCCTCTGGCAAACTAGCTCTACAGCCTATTCTTCATTATGAAAGTACTCTTCCTACCTGTTATTGGTTGTGTAATTGAAAAAGCTACAGGTTACCAGTGGCTGCTGTGTTTTTCTTGAGGAGCTAGTTGTAATCCATAGGAGAAGAATTTTGACTGTGTAGTTTGTGTGTCTGGTAACCCCCATGTAGTTAAACCCTTTGAGGTTTCCCCCTCAGATGCCTCTGAATCAGTGGTACTCATGTTTCAGTGCAAGACTTAGTTATTGTGTGTTTAGATGTTAGCCTGGCACTATCTCATAAAATGGAGACATGTGTTCCTCCATGTAACCTCTAGGAGATTTCTGTCCTTTATTTCAACTTTCTGTTTTGTTGGGCAAATAAAAAACTCAATCCCTAGTAGCCATATTGATGATTATCGCTAGAACTGTGGTTTTAAGTATTGGATCACTCATAACCTTCCTTTCACAGTTCTTGGTTGTGCATGACTAACTGTGGTAATTAAAATAATTTTGTATGCATTAAGCATAAAAAAGGATTTTCCTTAACACTTAATCAGTAACAGCTTTGGTAATTCATTCCAAAATCTCTTTGCAGGTTTGGTAGATGGAGTTGTCCCTTCCTCTGAAGTACGACTGCCCAGCACAATACGTCCCCATTGGTTAGAGCCTACTATTTGTTTTTCTGAAGAAGATGGTCTTAGTAGGACTACTTCAGATGGTGTAGGAGTGGATAGTCCAAGCATGCTGACTGTTGCAGTCAAAATCCAATCGGATAAAATAGAGAGCAATACAAAGGTTTGTGTTATTTGTACTTTTATAAGTTGAGTTATCTCAGTTTATATGGAAGCATCTAGACATGTAGGTAGAAGGGTTATACGTAAAGAAACCATATAGTTCTAAGACACGCATTTTCAAACTATAATTTTCTGTTAGAATCTTTTGGGTAGATGATAAAATTTAAGCAGCAGCCTAATTTACTAAGTCTTCCAATACTTCACTTTGCTGATTATGCTATTTCTTTATTGAATGCTTTTTGAAGAGTTGACCTTTTTTGTTGAGGTTCTCTGGTGTCAAAACAGGCAAGAACAACTGTAGAGTTACACTGCAGTTAACTACAAGTGTCCTGTAATAGTCACCATTTGCTATTTGGAATGGGATTGGTAAATGACAGTAGCATTCATTAGTGTGGCTGAAAGATGACATCTTAGCATAGTGGTGACTTACCTAAAGAGTAGTTCTGCAGACCAGCAAAATGTTGTGGTGGTTAAATCTTCTCACATGTGAGCTACTTTGGGGTTGGTGTTCCTGGTAATTTCTGCTGAATCCCAGAGTGAGTGTACAGGCAGCTTTCCTTCCTACCACCACCACAAAGCTGCCATTTCTACATTATCCTGTTGCAAAAAATATGCTACTGTATTATCCAGGGTTTGTGTATTGGGAAGCTGGGTTTTTCTAGACACCAGGAGGTTTTTGGGAGCAGAAGGATAACACTGTTTCATAACCTAGGTATGAAATAGTTACATGTGTTTCCTTGTAAGCCAAGTCTTGCAACTTTGTTGTGCAGGAATTTCTGGTCGCTGTTGGACTACGAGGAGCCACCCTTCAGCACCGAGTGCTGCCTTCAGGTTTAAGCTGGCATGAACAGGTCAGGTTGCTACAATTTCCTTGACTGCATCTTCACTTTCAGTCTCATTGCCTTAACTATCAAAGTAAATCTTGATTGGAAATCTTGATGTTAGGCTATGCTGTATTATCATACACTGCTCTTGAAAGTGTTGTTATTTCTTTCCTGTTTCTCTTTGAGACCATTGACAGATGATAATCTTACTTCTAAATTACTTCTTCTCTATTCACTTGATTCCTCTCATCATCCTAAATTCTGCCCGTAACATGTCAGGGAGGTTCTGGTGGGGGTTTACTTCATTCTGTTGGGGTTTGGATTTTGTTTAAAATTCAGATGAAAAATCTCTGTCATCTATTTACATACTTGAATACTATTCAAGTACGTAAATAATCCTGAAGTTAAAAATACCCTCGAAACAAGCAAACGTGTTATTTGCAGTTCTTAAAGCATTTCTGTGTTTTTTCCCTTCTGCTGACTTTATCCCTCCAGTCTCTTTTCTCAGTTGTACATTTCCTGTTTTGTATTGCTAGAATAGCAGTACTGGAGGACTTCAGGGAGGCAGTAAACAGCAGTTTACACAAACACGTCTGAATGAGAGGGGTTACAGTCATAGGTGTGCAGAGGTAGAGCACAGCAGCCAGGGTCGGAGCCCCTTGGGGTGTGTGTATGCACACAAGGCAAGGCATTAGCACAGGAGCAGTGTTGTTGAATGCACCTGCCCCGTACTGTATTACAGATAGTAACCCTTGACACTTAAGCTTCTCCTGTTTATCCTCCAGTCTGTATAATATACTGATTTTTACATGCATTATTACTGTATAACTATGTGGAGCTGAACTTGGGACTTTGGACTCTGCTGTGCCGTTATTTTCTTCTCAGCATAATATTCTTGTGGGTTTGTGTAGCCTGCTTTACACCATGTTGCTTCTTTGCCCTATGAAATTTTCCTCAAGTAACATTCCCAAGTGCGTCACAGGCAATATTTTTTTGAAGAGGGAGGGATCAAATAAAAGATTTTCCAAAGAGGTAGTTAGAAGAAAAAATTAAAAGACTAGCAGTGATGGTATGCCCCAGGCTTGGAATATTTTAAGAACTTTTATAGTGTAGCGTGTTGGAGAGGGAGCTATAACAGATCTTCTAGAGGAGGATAGCAGAGCTAGTTTTATGTGGTAGTACATGAAAAAGCTGCTTATACAATAAATATGTATATGGTTCTGAGTGTATTTCCCAGGCCCACCCCTCAAGAAAGACTTGAAGATAACTTGAACAATGTAGAGGGTTACGAAAAAAGTGAACTTTTCAGAGAGAGAGCAAGGAAAATGCAAACACTGTAACAACAGCTACAAAGAGGGGTGAATAAGACTGTATTTGGGCAGTGTTTTAAAAATGCATTGTGAAGCTTTGTTACAGGGAGCCACTTGAGTGTGTGTGGATTGGTCTTTTCCATACCTTCGAAGCTGCAGTTTTTATGGGGGTTTTTTGTGTTGTTTGCATTCCATGCCTCTCTCTGCAAAGATATTGAGTAAGCATCTTTAAATATCTGAGGCTGTTCACACCTTTTCCTTCTACTAATCTACATTTTTTTTGTCATACCTGTTACAGAGTTTCTCTTTTGTGATGTGTAGTTGTTTGTTAATTTAACAGATATTGAAGTATTGATATGTTTGTGATTTTTAGATTTTATATTTTTTGAATATTTCTGATGAGCCTGTTCTGGGATATAATCCTCCAGCTACAATTACAACTTTTCATGTACATCTGTGGAGTTGTGCTCTTGATTACAGGTAAGTAAAATGCACGCGTGTCACTTGGCACTGCAGCTATGTACTTACTCTTCAGAAATGTTCAAGTTTGCATACTATAAATAATACTTACTTAGGCACTTTTGAAAGAAGTTCTTAACAGAGATCCCTTAACTGGAAGGAATTTAAAGTAGGATATGACATGGGTCTGGGAAGATGGAGTTAGGTAATCTATAAGGCTTTGAGTGAACTTCTGAAAAGGTACGGAGTAATAATTTGTTTTTCCTATTTGTTATTAGGCCCTTGTTTTTGCCAGTCAGATCTCTACTTACTGTTGAAACTTTCAGCATTTCCAGCAGTGTTGCAGTAGATAAATCCTCTTCTACTCTCAGGTATGATTTAAATTATAGTGAATCATGTAAGCTGCAGTAAAACTTGTAATGTCTATCTGCTTTTTTTGACCTCAGAAGCATTCATGTTGAGTAAATGATCACACTGGTTTCCAACTTCTGAAATACAATTTGCTTACATGTAATCATTCTCTTTTATTAGGTTAAATAATTTTGTTTATTTATACTTTTTAGTTGGATTGCTTCCTTTTTACAACAAGCAATTCTGCATTTTTAATAAGATTGGAATGTCCTGAAATGAAGTTATGTTTATTTTATGAATTAGTAAGACCTTAAGATTTCTTATAATTTGTTACTTGGAGACAATGTATTAATTGAATATTTAATGACTAATGAAAATATCTGTAACTTCTAAAATGTTCTTGTAACTTCAGTTGACTATTCATTCTGTTTAACCTGTTCTGTTGTGAAATATCTACCAAGTTGATTTTTTTTTTGATAAAACCTTTTAAGTGACCTTTGAAACAAATGTTCTGTTAACTTTATTAAGAAGAGAAAAAGATACAAATAGAAATAAGTGTAAAGGATTAAGACATTATTTCCTATTCTAGGAAGAATCAAATATATAAGTTGAAATGTAACAAATATATAATTAACGATGGGGAAAATATCTTAGAGTGGTTAATTGTCAATGGATGTGAGAATTATGAAAGTTTAAAGTGAAGAGTTTAGATTTAAGATAGGCTAGGTATATTTGTGTTTTAAATATTTTTAATATACTAATTTCTTTTGAAATAGCGCAGCATTCCTATCCATATATAAACTCATCTTGTTTTTGTCTCTTAGAATAATTTTAGATGAAGCTGCTTTACATTTGTCTGACAAGTGCAACACTGTTGTGGTGAACCTCCATAGAGGTAAGGATGCTTTAGATGTGACTAATCAATTGCAGAGACTAACAAAAAAATTTTAGGCATATTCAGCATTTATAAAGGTTATTGAAGAAGAAGACTGAGGAGATAAGGGGCATCAAGTTGAGTATGAGATAGTAGTGCAATGTTGATAAAAATCTGAATGCTCTGGTTTGGATTTGTGGATCCAGAAGTATGTCAGAGAAAAGCATCTTGCAATTCCTTTAGTATCTTGTTACAGCTTATAACGGGTATTTGAAAAAGCATATATTTAAAATTCTGGAGTTTCACAGAAAGAAATTTTCATAGAAAAGAGATCTCATGAGATAGATATTCTGAATAGTTGAACTGGGTTCAACTAGTTGAAATAGTTGAAAGGTGCTATATGGCACAGTGTTGTAGGTTCTGAAAAGAATCACACCAGCTGGGTTGCTCTCATTGAAATAGTAAGAGCCTTTAAGGACTGAGGAACTTGAATCAATATTTAACAAATGAGTTGGAGAAATAGTGAAACCTTGTGCCCACAAACATGTACTTAGCTTAGGTAAGAGATCTCTAGTAGGGGACACAGTAAAGGTAAGCCTGTTTTGTTTAAACAACAAAAGAGGACAAATAAGTTATTCATAGCATTAAAAGATTAATACAACATGAACATGTGTTCTCTCTCACTTCAGCTAAAAAACTGATAGAATGTTTAGTCATTCAGCTTCTGTGTGCCTTGGTTTCTCTAACTCACACAGATGGGATGAAGATAAATATCTTAAAAGATTACACTGCACACAGATGGTGGTAGTGGGAGTGATCCATTGGACTGAAAAGATTCAAGTTCTTGATTCGAGTAGCTGAAACTTGAACTCTGAAAGTAATGCTCATCAAAGAAGAAAATGCAGAGATACAAAAGGTTTTGATTCCTTTACAGCTCATTCTGGTTTTAATGGTTTTATAACTATAGGTATATAGGGTTTTGTTATTTTCTTAGTAATTTTTAAAATTATCATATTTCAGATTATGTTCGTGTTATGGATATGGGACTGCTGGAACTAACCATTACAGCAGTAAAATCTGATTCTGAGGGAGAAAGAGTAAGTATTCAATCACAAACTAAAATGTAAAATCTTCATGAGAGATTGTGATTTGAAAATTACTTTATTACACTTAAAATCAAAGAAGAGTTTTCAGTTTACTTGTATTTTTTTGACTACTTTTTTGACTAGTTAAGTAAAATAATTCAAAAACAAATATGTGTGTTTGCCGTTGTTATGGACCTTTGGGATAATTTGAAGTTTATTCTTATTTTTTCATTGTTTCTATCTAGACTAAACCACGTTTTGAGCTGCACTGTTCCAGTGATGTAATCCATATTCGTACCTGCTCTGATTCATGTGCTGCACTAATGAATCTCATACAATATATTGCAAGTTATGGTGATTTACATCCACCTGCTAAGACAGAGGTTAAACGTGGAGTTAGCAAGCCAAAAATGAAGGTGTAGTATGGCAAAATGAAAGCAAGTTTCTGCTTTAACTTTCTGCTTCTTGGTAATATATTTTAATGTTAATCCCCATTCTATTTACAAATAATGAGATTTTCTGCAAAGACATTGATAAATTGTATCAACTTTGAAATATTTTTCAGAGTTAAAATAATTTTTTTTCTGCTTTGATCACTAAATATTTTAAAACATTGCACTGTTTACCTCTTGTACTTTATTCTTATCCAAACAAGAAAATTCCAGGACATATTTGGGCTGTCCAGGTACTCTGATGATCTAAATACCCTGAACCATAGTGTTCTATCTAATCAACTTTATGGATCATCTATCTTGATGTTTCAGATCACTTGACTATTTAACAAGTTAAGGTGTTTCTTCTCACAGTTTGAGAGCTGTGAATCAAGCTGTTCTAGCAAAATATTTTTTGACATTTGTTGTTTTTGAGACGTAACTATGTATAATTCCTCTCTTACAGGTAGAGACCTTTAGCCAACCATCTCCCCATGGACCAGGCCTTGCTGAATCAGAGCAGCAGATTTTACGGGATTTGATGAGTGATGCAATGGAAGAAATTGAAACTCAGCAGACTGCTTCTGCCATGAAGCAAGAGACTAATGGTAAGGATTCTCTGAAGACCTGATTACATATAAAATACAACTTTTCTGGAAAGAAAGTGGGATTGAAAGTTTTGTGTACGTAGAGGTGCTGCATTAAGAATGGGAGCAGGTACTTAGAGTGTCTGAAGTCTTCAAACTATGGAACAGATTCTTGTTTTTAATAATGGTAATGCAGAAGTACTTTGAGATTCTAGTCAAATACACATTACTGAGGTACTGAAAGCATCAGGGAAAAATTCAGTCTCTAGGACTCTGCCAAGACTGCAAATCCTGTACGAGCATAAGTTACTGTTGAGGAACCAAAGACCTCTCTTCTGTGTATGAGGGAGGGCCAGGAACGTGGTACAGTTCTGAGTCATAGAAAGAACTTTTAGCTGTAAAGAATTTTTTCAATTAGAAGATAGAACAAGATAGTTGATTTTATCACAGGATTATGGCTTCTGTATCATGGCTAGAGTGTAATTCAGGTTTAAATTTGATAAGGATTTTGTACTGCAACTAGATTTCTATTCCATTACTATTTCCATGATGTCTGGTCTTCTTTTCTGTGGGGGAAGGTGAGCAGTCACTGTAGTACTGAAAGTTTTTGATGCTGTGGTCTTACTAACAGAATGAGAAACTTGAGAATTATATATTATTTACAGTAGGAACTGATTCAAGATATAAGCGAATTTCCTTGATATAATTGAAGTTACAAACAGTAGTTTACCTAATTTTTGTATTTTGTAAGGATTTCTACACTGAAACGTGTTTTTTTTCCACCCTCCTTCAACTCCCAGGAGTTTTGGATGACAAATCTCAAACTCAGGAGCCATCTTGCTCAGATCTCTTCCTGTTTCCAGATGAAAGTGGAAATGTCTCACAGGAGCCAAGTCCCACATATGCTTCATTTACTCATCACCTGATAAGTGAGGCCATGGGAGATGTTCCAGCAGAAAGTGATGATTTCTGCATTCTTTTTGCTCCTAAAGTTGCTGTTGCTGTAAGATCCTTTGAAAATTACTAAAAAAATATCCATATATAAACTGAATTAGAGAAAAGCCTATGTAAAACCTGGACAAGTAAGATACCGTAGATTTCTGTGATTGCTTAGTGATGCTTTTATGTTTGAAAGGAGTTGAAGCATTGTTACTGTTAGGAATGAGTGCAAGTATTTTCAAATAGATATGATTTTTCTGTATCTCAGCACTATGTAATTGTTCTCCCATCTGAATGTTATATTGAGCTGTATTGGCAGTTTTCCTACATTTTAGTGATGTTTAATCATTGTCATACTGACTTAGAATAATGGCATAGTTAGGAAAAAAACCACATTAAGCAAAAACCAGCATTTATCAAAACAACAGCTTTGCATGTCTTCTAATCTTTCATTCATTTCTCTCTTAATCTAAGCTCTCAGTGTTTCTGAGGACCTAAGATCCTTGCCAAACCTCAGAGAAAAACACGTGTCACTTTACACCAGTGTCTGTCCTCTGCATGTTGTCTGGTGGTATTCTTTGTAATAGACACAAGCAGTTCCTGGGTCCCTGATTAGAAGCTGCATTTTCCCAGTTATAATTGAGCTTGTTTGTTTCCAAATGTGCTAACAGGATAGCCTGGGCTCTTCTGTGGTTTTCTGTTTGCTTTCAACTAGTACTTCATTTTGTTTATAGTTTGGGTGGGGAAGTTTGTTGTTTTGGTTTGGTTTTTTTAATTGTTGCTTTTAACTGCATTGCAGCTTCTACTTTTTTTCATATGCTTTTGTCTTTACTTGATAAGAAACATTTCTAAACCAATCATGTATTGTATAGGCTTTAGAAGACAGTACAGAAAAGTTTCCCTTTTCATAGAAAGGAATTAGATATCACAATAAAGAAAGCAGATTTCACCTTTTCAATGCTATATGCTTTTTTTTTTAATTAGGAAAAGGAGGAAGAGCCAGTTATAAAAATAATGGTTGATGATGCAATTATCATAAAGGAAAATCATTTCAGTCAGCCTATAAAAAAAACGGATACAAGCAAAGCTCCCCTTCATTTTCCTGTTCCTCTGGTACGCTATGTTGTAAAGGAAATATCTCTTATTTGGCATCTTTATGGTGGAAGGGATTTTGGGACTGCACCACCAACTTCCCCAGCTAAAAGTTTCATGTAAGTGTTTGATCTAATTATCTGAATTAGAAAATTTAGAAATACTTTATTTTCTTTTGATTTGGAGTCGAGTCATTGTTCAATCTCAAGTCTCCCTTGCTTGCTTCTTGGCTCTCTTCTCACAAGGAATCAGTCATAGAATGGTTTGGGTTGGAAGGAATCTTAAAGATCATCTAGATTCTTACTCAGTTTAACTCCACCCATCAGAATGTATTTTTCCTGTGTCTTAACCTGGACAAGCTGGGTTTGACTTTGCTGATTTTTGGCGGGAGGTGGAGGGATGGATTTTGTTTTAGGGTAATATTAGTAGTCAAATTTTCCTAAAGAGATCAGGACTTAAGGAGCATAAGAGTCAGATTTACAGGACGTGAGCTAGAGAATAAAATTATTACAGATGAAATTAAGGAAATACTTTATGAATGTTAATTTGGTGGGAAACATGCTCCCACCAAAGATGTGTATTACTTGAACAAAAAGAAATTATTTGGTTAACAGTTACATAATTTCAATTTTTTTTTTGAATATAATTAAAATAGTAAAAAGTTACATCTAGTGCATTTAGTTTTTAGATTAATAATGAGATAACTTTAATCTGCAAAAGAGTATTTTTCCTTTTTATTTCCCCAGAAGTCCCCATAGTTCTCCTTCTCATACACCAACGAGGCATGGACGGAATACAGCGTGTGGAGGAAGAGGAAGAAACCCAGACTTCCTCATGGAAATACAATTAAGCAAGGTGAGCAACAGAAAACAGCTTCAGCTGTGACTTCTGTGTTTGGATATCTTTAAATGTTAATAAACCCCTTTGATAACACCTTTCCGTTAGAGTTCAGTACCATTTCTTTCTAAGCAATCACTTTGGTTGTGATGAGTGTAGAATTTGTTCAACAAAAACTGTTAGTATTAGCATAGCATTTACTTGCTGCATAAGCTTGTTTCTAAAGATGGAGTATATCCATTACAGTATTCTTAGAAGTTCGTGTTTATTATAGCAAAGTTTTGCAGCTGGTGTTCTGTTTTTCTCTCTTTAGTTCCATTCTGAATAGGTTCACTTGTTATGAAATGAAGTGTTCTAAAAAAATAAGCAAGACAGATCTGTTGAGAGTATTCAGTGTATCAGTGTGATAATTGGATGTGAAATAACATTTAGTTATATCAGAGTATTGTTTTCAGTGTTTCCCCTAACGTGTAGCACCCTTCAGACATAAGTATCTTACTATTGTTTTTAAGGCTGTGTTTAACATAGGAACTAGATGCTTTTTTTCTGATGCTGTGAATAGTATTGGCAATGAATTAAACATATTTTGTGTTGTGGCTCAATAACAGAATCTTTTAAAAATAAGACGTTTTCAAATATTTCCATAAACATTAAAGGCATTACATAAAAATAAAGGTCTTTTTATAGTCTATGTGCATTTCTAAAACTTAAAATTCATCCCATTAGCACTTCAAGCTCGCCAGAAATATGTGATACTTAAGGTAGCCTTTTCTAGAAAAAAACATGACATTGCAACAAAAAAGAGGAACAAGGGAAGCATTTAATATTCCACCTGGAAAACTTCATATGTAGAATTATAGCCATCTCCCAATTGCAGATGTTTAATGAGAGCTGGTGTTAGCACTGAAGCAGTACAGAGGTTTTTTCCCCTGCTCGGACCCCTAACTGGGTCCGATGTTGAAAGCAGAGGAGGAGAATAAATGAAAGGTGTGAGGGACGGCGCTGCCGGGAGCTCCGCGCGCGGCCGGCAGGGGCCGCTGCCGCGCTGGCCGTGTGCGCTCAGCGCGCTCCGGTGGCCGGCCGGGCTGCGGGGGGGGGGGCAGGGCAGGGCTTGTAGGTCACCGCGGCTGGACATGAGCCGCGTCACGGGGTGACCGAAAGAAGGTAACTTCGGATTTAAGAGAGGTGCTAAATTAGATTTATGTGGAGTAAAGTGAGTAAGAAAAAGGAAACAAGACACAAAGAAGCTACTTGGGAAGTGAGTTGGTAGGGAAGAAACATTTTTTTTCCTTAAGTATTAGAGGGTGCAAGACTTAAGAACTGCAAGATTGTCTGGTACAAGCTTCACCATGAAGTGAGAAGGATGTCAGGACTGAGAGGAAAAAGCTGAGTCAATGTTAAAAAAAAAAAAGTGAAATTAATTCCTTATATTATACTGACTCTTTGTTTTGGCTTGAATTTGCATGCTAAAATACGGACGTGTACACAACTAGAAATTGGAAGATTCCTACTGCTAGATATGAAAAAACCCGAATAATTCAGGTCTGAACCTGAATAGTTCAGACATCTTAATAGTATTTCTGTAAATTTAAAATAGTAGACAGCTTTAAAAGTTCTTATATGTGGTATACTTCCCTGATTTTTGTTTATTTTTTTAAAGCACTATTCTGCTGTTAAATGGTGTTTTTCAATGAAACTGATTATGCTGGTTTTCTTTTCTTTTTAAAAGGTGAAATTCCAGCATGAGGTGTATCCTCCAGGTGGTGCAGATGGTGAATCCTGTCTGTTGGAGCAGCCAGTGTCACGACAAGTTTTTATTGTTCAAGACCTGGAGATCAGAGATCGCTTAGCTACATCACAAATGAATAAATTTCTCTATCTCTACTGCAGTAAAGAGATGCCCAGGAAAGCACATTCAAACATGGTATAGCTATGAAATGTTAATTTCTTACAATTACAGTGGTTGAATTATCATTGTGGGGGCTATGTGCACTTCTTAATCTTGCAGAAGTACAAACATGGGTTCATGGAACACTGAAGTAATATAATTTGTTGATAGTTATTTGCTTGACTCTTTCTGGATATTAAGACTAATTCAAAAGTCATTTTGAATGTCAGCATGTCAGGTATTAATGGGTTTAGGACTGCTAAAAAAGTAGATGTGCAGGACTGCTTTGGTAGCTTTCACAGTTTGGTTTTGAGCGAATGTCTGTTTTTATCAGTGATCAGACTTTTCACCACAAATGCAGATTTGTATTTCTATGGTATAACAGTAGTCTTACTGGTTCTATAAAGGATTTAATAATTTTTGATGGGGTTCTTTTAACTATTTTTTAATAACATTCAGAGTAAATTTTTATTCAATACGGTAATTGGTAAGTGGAATCATACCAGTACAGAGATTTTGCAGTAAATGTTTTTCCTAGCTGGTGTTTTGAGATTTAATAATTGTGAATGTTAGCACTTTTATTGATCTTGTTGGTTTTTTTTTTCAGTTAACAGTTAAAGCATTACATGTCCGTCCAGAGTCTGGCAGATCCCCACAGGAATGTTGTTTACGTGTTTCGCTAATGCCACTTCGCCTCAATATTGACCAGGTTGGTCATGCCAATGCAAAAAATAAAATAATTTCTTCTTTATTGAATGATACCTGGGGTTTCTCTTAACCAGATACTTTTAGCCATCATACATATTTTATGTTTTATATTTTCTTGGTGTGATACCTTTTTTATTTAATCTTTGGATCTCTGTTATTTCACTTATATCCATGCTAGAATTTGCCTTCTGCTCCAGCTATTACAGGCTAGATGTTTTTATTAAAAAACTAAGAATATCTTTAGGCAAAACTGTTTTCTCCGTAAGTTTTCCTCCTGAGACTTCTGATCATCTCAAAGGGTTTAGAATTACAGCTTTTTAAAACAACTACTTTTTCTTGAATGATCTGGTTTTGGTTGTTCATGAAGTGACTTCATTGTTTTTAATTGAAAAAGGTTAATCATTAATCCAGAAGTGGTTCACAAGATCTTGGTCAAGGGCACTTGACATTTGAGAAATGCTTCTATAACCTGAAGGCTTTGTCTTGCTATCAACTGCAGTGGCAGGAGGAGCGGAAATTGTTCTGCTTTCTTTAGCAGGTCTTTGTGCAAGGTATTTTTGATATATTCAAGAAACATTTGGGGTTTTTTTCTAAACCAGTAAGAACTATATATGTTTTTGCTGGCAAGTGTGAAGTGCAGTTACTACTTTTTGTTGAGGCATTTCTTCCTTAATTTGTCATCTTCAGAGAGCTATCTTGGGTTTGCATTTTTTAGGAGCATAATTAGGATTTCCATTTCTTTTCTTTCTTTCAACACACATTAAAGACCAGGTTTTCCTTTTGCTTTTAGCAAACTGAGCTCTGTCTAGTTTGCAATAATTTCATCTAGAAAAAAATGGCCTGGAAATACTGCCATCTAGGGAGGAAATACATTCCCTCTTGATTACTTTTTAGTCATATATGTTTTGTACCATAAACAAAATTCACCTTTACAATTTCTATAAAATTAACCACAGCTTTTTTGAAAGCACAGGGCTACATGCAATCATTAGAAATACTTGTTATTACTGCTTAAGCTGTCATTCTTAGCAGCTAGAAGTAAAAATGGAAAAGAAAGTCCAATTGTCATCAATGATAGGATGAATAAGGCACCAGTGTGATGCATCTGTCTGAAAAAGAAGCTGGGATGTAATAGCTTTATGACATTATTAAGACATTAATACCATAGATATTAATGACTTTCAATGAAGCAGCATTGAGCCCTGATATGTAACGATTTGATTGACTTGGACAGTACTAGAGAAGAATATAAACTATATTTAAATACCTTATACTGCAAATCAGAGAAAGTTTATAGCCTCTAAAACACCTGGGTTCTGGAACAGTCTCCAAAATGAGAGTGGAAATGATGAAAATAACCCTGAATTTTTAAGACTGAGCTAGATAGATCATGAAATCCTGTCTTATGGAGCAGGGTGCAGTGGCTAAGAGGGTCTTGCTGGTTTCTGTCCTAGATTTCTATGTGGTTTGTTCGTATGTTAAAGGATCAAAATGAAAAAATACGTTTTGTTTCATATCTGCATAGAAATAGATTTGGAATAGTAGACAATGTTTTTAGAGGATGAAGTCTTTGTATTTATTGTAACCGGATTGTATTTTACTTTTTGCCATTAGGATGCCTTGTTTTTCCTGAAGGACTTTTTCACTAGCCTTTCTACAGAAGTAGAACTCTTAGTTACTCCAGATCCTGAAGGTATATTTCTAAAAACAAATCTAACATAAAAGTGCTGCTTCTTTCTCCTTTATTTTGTGTACTTGTCTGTAAATTCACATGTGAATCTTGTGTGTATAAAAACTTGTGTTGGGGTTTGAACAGTAACATTAATGACTGATTTTTTAGAACTCAATAGCCTTAGGTATTTAAGCTTTTTATTTTAGAAATATGAACAAAGGTCTTCAACACCTGGAATCTTAATTCTTTAAAAGGTTTAACTAAAATTGGAGCATATTTAATAAAAGCTTCTGGAAAAATTGAGGATGGTGTATATGCTTTGGGAGTTAGATAAAACTAATGCATTGTGCTGCTTATTTATGAAATTGAATTCTGTGTTAGACAACTTCAAGCTATTAGACAAACATAATATTTTGTACAAGGGATATTAAATAATGTATGTATGCAGTTGAAGCAGTACTTCTTATCAATTACATTATCTGATGCAAAACCAATATCTATTGAAAAGCATATTTCCACTATTAACTATATTTGGATATTTCTTAGCAGCTATACTTTACCTGTTTCTATGGAGATGTCATGCTGAAATATATAGGTGGTGAAACACTCTGCAATACTGCCATTAGAACCAGATACATTATTTATGCTGATGCACTAACCTCAATTTCAGCTGCATGGAATAATTTCTGTCAAAACTACAAGAATCTAAATATTGCCCTGCTAGTAATTCCTACTAATAAGCATTAGAACTTACTAAGGATGCAATAATTGTGTAAATGCAATCTCTCTGTAATCACTGTGAAAAATATGAGTCACTTTACTGTGTGTAACTTCTTTTCTTAGTTAAGAAGTCTCCTGGGGCTGAAGTTACGTGTAGTTTGCCCAGGCATGTCAGCAGCCTTAAGGAACCAAGTCCAGTCATTTCTTTTGCATCACACAAGCAAGCAAATGAAAATGGCAGCATTGATTCTATGGATGTGGTTAATGGAGATGATGATCATTTCTCACAAGAAACAACATCATACAGTGATCAGCCAGTATTTTTCAGGTAAACTTTTGTTACAAAATTTCCAGTGATACATAGCTGAATGTTTTAAGAAAGTGTGGTGATAAACTATTCAGACCTTCAGGCAAGGTGCGGGTTTTTTTTGTTTGTTTATTGGCTGCTTGTAGAAAGCAAATATATTTGTTTCTATCACTGGAAGGTCACCAATGATTTTTATTAACTTTTGCACACTGCTATGAACAAGGAAATAAAACTTAAATCTCTGCCCCATACAGAACCAGTAATGAGATGTTTTACAAATGCATAAAAAAAGCAGTGTTTGTACTCTTATGTGTAACTATAAATTAATATATTCAGAGATGAGAGTATATAAAGGAAGAGAATATAAGGATATAATGGAAGAGAGGTATGAAATTAAAATATCACAAGAGAAACTCTAATGTAATCCTCACTGGGAAATGACTATGAAAATTGATATGCAGAATATCATAATATGCAGAATGCATATTGTTATGCAGAAGTTTTTTCATGTGCATTCAGATCATAAGTGCCTCTAACAATAGATGTGTGGTGTGGTAAGCAGTGCAGAGTTAGATTGTAATAGCATGGCTGTGGTTCTGTTTCAGCACATACATTACCAACAGAATTTTTTATCAAGTTCCACTTGCAGGACTAAATTTTGCCGGCAGAACCATCATTTTGTGGGTGTTTGCTTGTTTGATTTTTTTTTTTAGCATAAAGATACTCACTTGCAGGATTAGTAGCACATTTGCAGGACTTTTAAATTTATTACAAATGCTAACCTGAAATAGATGTGAATAAACCAAGAAAAGCTGAATTTGCCATTGTGTTTTGTACACTTATTCTGAAGTAGTAACACAGTACCTAAGGATTTATGGTTTACAGAAAAGGGTATGACATCCTATTCCAGGAGAATGGGAAACTATGAGTTTCTTTTCAGAAGGATAATTTTACTTCCTTTTCACGTTCATTCACTGTAATATTTTCTTTGTATGTCCCAGAGAATTTCGCTTTACATCAGAAGTTCCAATACGGCTTGATTACCACGGCAAGCATGTATCAATGGATCAGGTTTGTGGATAATGTTGATGCTATAGAACAAAAATTGGATGCTTGTTTTGCTTTCCCCTCCCTGCTCCCCATCAACGGGGGTATATTTTTATGCTCCCTATTCATTAATGATGTGATTGTGACAAATGTAGAACACCTTTCCCCCCTTGGTTTTAATAAAACTAAACCTTGTTTCACTCTTAATGGGAAAACTAGGGGGTGGATCTCCCACATATGATTAACCTAGGACAGGACTTGATTGTCACATTTATGAGCTCAATGATTGGCTTGAAATCATAGTGTATAGCTGCAGTGCCCCTCAAAGTATGATACCACTGTCTGATGCCATAATTGTGCATTTTATTTTATTTTTTCCTCATTAATGCCAGAACAAAATATTGTTGCTTGTTCTTCTTGTTTCCTTTCCTTGCAGTCTAGTAACAAATGGGTCTCAGTGGCAATGGCAGAATCTATTACAGATGAAAAAAATATTCATGGTTCTTGTTAAAATATACATTCTTTATCAAACTGAGTTTAGAAGCCAACATCAAAAAAATCATATTTGCACAAGACTTGCACTTTGTCATGGCAAATCAGTAAGAAAATATGGAAAGCAGCAACTTCTTGAATTTGCCTGGCTATCAGAAATCAAAACATGAAATATGGTAGCTTTAGAATGCCTGGAACACTAAAACTAGAACTATGTTTATGTAATTTATTACAGCTTATTATTTCCAAAGATGCCCTCTTGTATCCAGGTGTTTTTCTTTGAGTAGCAGGTTAAGCCAAGTTTCCTTTTTTGCAAGTTTCCATGTAACAGGATTCATAGCACTGTAACGAGTCACATTTGGGAGACTGGGAGTATTTAGACAGAATACTTGTAAGTAAGAGTTGAGATGATGAAATTATTTCTCACAGGTTGTATGGCTTGAGTAAATGTATGTGATAACAAAATATTTCACTTACAGGGCACATTAGCTGGGATTCTTATTGGGCTTGCTCAGTTGAACTGCTCAGAATTAAAACTGAAGAGACTTTGTTACAGACATGGGTAAGTTTCTCAAAATTTTGAGTTTGTTTTATGAAGTATATACATTTGAAATACTTGGCTGTCTTAACAGCAACAAAAGATGACATTTGAAGACGCTCTCCTTTTGTTTAAATGACATCTTTTACTTCAGTGAATAATGAATGCTTTTTTCTTATTAGTAATTGTTTGTTTTAAAAAATTAATGATTGTATTTACTTTAGTTTATTAGGTGTGGATAAATTGTTCTCCTATGCCATCAGTGAATGGCTTAATGATATAAAGAAAAACCAGCTACCAGGAATTTTGGGAGGAGTAGGGCCGATGCATTCACTTGTGCAGTTAGGTAAGTTAATTCTTACTTCTATTCACCTACATAGGAATGTGTTCGTTTCTTTAAAAACCAAACAACACCTCTCCCCTCTCAAAAAACCCAACACAAACCACGTTGACTCTTGTTTTCACTTCATTTCAAGGCATTCTGCATATCTAAGAGAAGTGTCTGACTCTGGTGTTGTGTCTCCATTTTCAGTGCAAGGTCTGAAAGACCTGGTGTGGTTGCCAATAGAGCAGTACCGCAAGGACGGTCGCATTGTCAGGGGCTTTCAAAGAGGAGCAGCTTCTTTTGGTACTTCCACTGCGATGGCAGCGCTGGAGCTAACAAACAGAATGGTTCAGACTATACAGGTAGAGTGTATTACTCCTGAAGTTAGATGTAAAATGAGAGGTGTGGCTAGTGAGTGCTCTGTATTCAGCTAATACCTTAATGCTATAGATTTAGGGTTGGGAGCATCTACCAAAAAAGAAAAGGCAGCTGTATAAATAGGAGAGCAGAGAGTGGGCAAAGTTTGCAGCAGTCTGTGAGGCGAGAACTATGGCATCAAATGCAATGGTTAGAAAATTGTGTTAAAATGCTGAACACCCAAGCTGCTGCTTGTTTCTTAGTGTCTTTAATGTATTGCAATGTACAACTTAATAGGAAAATGTTCAGCTTCACTAAAAAATCACTGATGCTGAGAAAGACAAGTTCTCTGTGCATGTGTGTTATCCACTAGTAGATTCTTACCTTTTTTTAAGACGTCAGCTTATCTGTGCTTATTAAAAAAAAAAAAGCCCACAAAACAAAAAACCCAACCAAACAGAACAAACCACAAAAAAAACCCCAAACCCACAAAACCCCAAACCAATACTATTTCTGTAGATCTACACAAAGTCTATAAAGCTTCTGTGATTTAACCCTAAAAAACAATCTTGGATTAAAGTGTTAATAAATCTATGTTTCTTAATATAAAATACACAAAAATGAAAATGTACTTTTACCACCTAATCTTGCAAAAGTAGTATATGTGCCTAAGCTTGAGGATATATAGTCAGAAAACCAGTGCTATTAAATCCCAAGTGGGATTGTATGTGTGCTTGTGTGTTTGTAAGAAATACCATTGATCAAATGTTCAGTTTCTATCTTGAGCATTTTATGCAGTTTAGAGGATGCCTTTGAAGAGACAACAATTAGGAGGGGAGAAAACCCCACCCAAACATATAACATTAATTCTTTCATTATGGAATTAATGTACAGTTAGAGCTGCACATTCCGGAAGTTCTTGTACAAAACTATAATCTGATGCAAATGAATATTATTTGTGGAATAGCAATTCTCTTATGTCAATGACATCACCCTAGTAGTAGTTTAAATTTGTGATCAGGTGCTATAACACTTACATGTTTTGCATTTGCTCCTGATGTGCAGGCAGCTGCAGAAACTGCTTATGACATGGTATCCCCAGGGCCTACCTTCATTGAAGCAAAAAAGATCAAACGGTTCCCTCGCCATCGCTTGGCTCCTCAGCCAGTCGACCTGCGGGAGGGTGTAGCCAAAGCATACAGTGTTGTGAAAGAGGTGAGTGCAGAAGCAATTCTTGGGAACCTAAGCTGAGAATTATTTCCTAAAATGGTGAATAAAATAGCAGATGCTAGTTTAGGCTGACCACTTGGAGAAGGAGATTTCAGCTTTGAACAGCACTGTCTTCATCAGTTATCTTAAACCAACAGAAATCTTGAATGGAAGAAGCGGGAAGAACCCTAAGATGTCATGCAGATGAGTGTGAATAGGACTTGAGTGCTCTGTGGTTGGGATGGTTTACAGTTATTCTGAGCCACGTAAACTTGATTTCCTCTGCTGTGCCGTCTATCCTTCCCTTCCCTTTCTGCTCAACCATCTTTGCAGTTACTGTTAATTCTGAGGGAGGTAGAGTTTAGGCATAATGCAGGATTTAAAAGTGAAACCTTTCTCTACTATGACAGTGTATGATAAATTAGAATCCTAACCGGTTTTTATTATATTTTCTATTATACTTTTAGTTGCACCTTATGTAGTGTCCATGAGGTAAGGTGTCAGCTGAGTTTCCAGTGAAGTGTGTCATTTTTTTCAATAGTTCACAGTACCCCAAAGCTTTTTCCCTTATGCCCAAGATGTGCCACCGGAAGTTGCACAAAATATTTATATCTCTAAGTCCGTACGAGTGTTAACTTAAACCTCTTTAGAAGAACTAAATCATATTTATATCATATAGTATTGTTTTACTACAGTTATAATACAAACACCAAGAAGAAAAATGCTGAACAGATTAAAATTTCCCTTAAAACTAGGAGAGGTTGCTTTTTCTTTTTCAGTGTAACTGATTTCCTTTATTTTCTTAAAGGGGATTACGGACACAGCCCAAACCATCTATGAGACTGCTGCTCGTGAGCATGAGAACAGAGGAGTCACTGGAGCAGTAGGAGGAGTCCTCCGCCAAATCCCACCCACTGTGGTGAAACCTTTCATTGTTGCAACAGAGGCGACCTCAAATGTTCTGGGTGGAATGAGAAACCAGATCAGGCCCGATGTGCGTCAAGAAGAGTCTCAGAAGTGGCGCCTTGGGGAGGACTGAGATTGTAAATCTGGCTCAGCAGGCAGGTAGCAAGGCTGGAAATGCAGAAGAATGTCCTGTTGGCAGCTTTAGATGGAGCTCACTTTGTTTTGTCATGCACATCTGAGGAACAAATAAGGTTTTCCAACTGTTTGTTACTAGCAAAACATCCAACCAAAAATATTTATGAAATGAAAAGCAAATTGGTACGTGCTTATACTGTGTGTTACCAACACATTTGGTAGATAGTGCCAAACATAGTGAAGCATGCGCTGCCAACTCAGAGACATGCTTGCTCTGTTCCATTTACCATATTTTTCTTGGTAGATTTAACAACTGAAGTGGTAGCCTGTAAGGTGAAGCTGAGTGGACTTTAAAGAAGTTTTCTGAGCATAGTCAAAGAACTGTCTTCAATAAAGGGCTCTACAGATGCTCTTCACTGACAAAAGGATAAAAGCTTTCATTGTGGACATGAGACGTGAGGCTGTCTAATATGGAAGCAGATAAGATAATACTGATTACTGGTCATAAACATCGCTTTTAGCGTGGCACTTACAGCAAGGACAGGCTTGGTAACCATTCAGAGTTTAGATTCAATGTCAGTACACCTACGAACAGAATTTGTTCCTATATATTAAATACCTACTTTTGTGGGTTTTTGAAGAACCTGAATGTTGCAGAAATGTTCTGTTGTGTTGCACTTTAAAGGATATGGCCTGTATATTGTGCTTTTTTTATAGTGTGAATAAAATGTAATGTGCGTTATCCTTTATGTGGTTTAGAAGCTTACACAAATTATTGAAAAGAGCATCATGTGATGATGACCCTACAGAAAAGTGTCTTAAATTTATTTAAACTCATTATATGTAAAAACTTTGTCTACTGTTACACTAATTACAATGCTAAAAATACATAATCTTCAGGAAAACAATTAATTATAATTGTCGCTAACAATTCTTTGTAAGAATGAAAAATCATAAGTAAAAACAAATTATTTCATAATTTCATAGTTAAAAGGCTATACAGACTTTATTTTAATAATCTGCATTTATTTAAAGTTCATATTGTTGCAAAGTTGCTGCTCTCACAAGGTATTCTTAATTTAGATTGTCATCGGTTCTTTGACAGTGAGTATTTGGGGTCCTTTAATTGAAACTGGGAATGGGTGAGAGGTTTTTAAAAAAGGACAGCAAAACTTCACAAATCAAAGTTGGTACTGACATTATTTACCATTTAGTAGATGACATGCATCTCCACAGAGCTTTATTAAGCACCTGACATTGCACCATTTTGGGGCAGTTAAGTCTTGGCAATAGATGTGCAATAATGAACTTTTTTTGTCTTGTATTAGCAAAAAAATGGAGAATAAAAAGTAAAGATTCTTTTGAATAGAAAAATACACATTTTGAATTTCAGTAGATTAAACTTTAAGTGACTAGCCAGTATCTAAGTTTGTCATAGTTCTGTGCTATTCATAAATGGAAATCCTGCCCCTATGCCATGTGGAAAATCCCCACTGAAAGGGGGACATCAGATACTATTGATCAGACTTCTGCCTCAGAGGGTGATGAGGAAGTGTTTTCACTCTTTGTTCAATTAACCTGCCTCTAGCAGAAACTTTGCTGATGGGCCTTAAAGGACAAGCAGGAGTGTACGAAGGATTTTTTTTTTTTTTTGTTCATGCTGATACTATACTAGCTAATTCCTGAACACCAAAGAATCTGGCTGGACAGTAAATGGCTTGAAGATGTCCCCTCTGTTGGGAAGACTTCTGCAGTCTCCTTTATTATTTTTCATAGAACAAAGCTCCAGGTAAAAACCAATTCCTGCATAGGATGACAGGTGATATTATGAAGTTTTGCTTCGATTCACTGGAATCACTGAAGTTGTGGTACACTTTGAAGACCTGATTATTTGAGCTAAATGACTTGCTGCAAGCAGGAGGAGATGCTTTTAAGAGGAGAAATACCTGCAGATTTAATAACATAAAATATTTTCTGATGTAATAATACTTGCTGTAGTGCATACTTCTGCTCAGTAATTAGAGAGCTCTGCTTTAGTGAGAGCTCAAAGCACGAGCATTTTGCACAGGAATGTTTGCAATGTGTCACCTCCTGAATGCCTTCTCAAGAAGTGGTGGTGAATGAATGCAAGTAAGTAGCAATGCACCTTTTTCATTGGCAATTACTATACTAGTAATTAGCTAGTGCTAATAAATAGCTAATGCAGTTCATCCACTTAATTAGAGTACAGTGCAGTAGGATAAATCGGCGTATTTTCTGTCTTTCAGACACTGCTGAAAAGTGGTGGCATTTCAGTGTTTTCTTTTTCAGTTCTGTCAAGATCTGATAGTGCAAGGCAATTAGAATATATTTTTATATGAGGGCATGATGTCAAATTAACATTTTTATAGCATCTCTCGTCAGCAATACAGATTGTACAAATTTATTAAACTTCACTTTTCACTATATAAACCCTCTCATTTACTGCTTGCACTTTATTGACCCTTTTCAGTGAAATTGACTAAATTTTCTTCAATGTTTTATTTTGGAAATGGTTTTTTAATTTTTGAGTGTATATTCTGCATTGTTGCAGTGTTTGAAATGTTAAAAAAACCCTAAAAAATCACAAAACTTATCAAACCTAGTCATTACATTAAGACAAGTTTGCAGAATGTGTCTTGTAGGGCTCAGCTTGTTTTAACTCAGAAAGTACCATGTATGAGAAGGGAGTCATCAAATGCTCTGCTCAATATTGTAAGAGTTTTCAAGCACTGAAAAAATACACAGAATGAGATTTGTCTCTGGACATATTTCCTGGAAATGGAGGCATATGGATAACATTGTATTTTCCATTAGCACGAGGAGGTTGGCAAAAACATTCTTGTACTTGAATTTTCCACTGAAATCAGTTGCTATAAATATGGGTAGTTTTCATATTTGTAGAGGCTGTAAACTGGCATAGACAATGTTTTAATTCTCTCCAAATACACTACTACTGCTATTCCTGTTACTTAGCCCAGCACCATCCTAATAGACAGAACTGTCATCCTGGGTTTTCTTGAATCTCCACGTGTTTCAAATAACTATAATTCGAGTGCCTCGGAAGTACCTGAAAAAAAGACAACCTGCTTTTGTAAAACAAACCAACCATTCTTGCTAAGAATCTTAGCAGTGACTGAGAGCAGCAAATCATGACATCACTGCAAAGGCAGCTTCCATTTTCTTTCCACTATCTTTTCTAAATCTGGCAGGTTTGTAGCAGTGCAGTGTACCCTATGTGTACTTGCCTAATGATCAGCATTGCCAGTGACTCACTGGATAATCCCTCATGAGTTTATCTGTGCTTAAGGGATGTGTCTGCTTCTGTTTGCTCACTAAGAGGTTGATTGTGAACATCCATTGCTTGCTTTCATTTACTGTTCCTTAATTGAGTTGCCAAGAAAGGTTTCTTAATAAACCAAAAAGCTATTCAATGGTTAGGAGCAAGACACTTACCAAACATGAAACATACACCTGCAAATGTGATACTGATTTTCCTTTAAATACTGAAACGTATGCATTTTGTAAAACAACGAAGTCCAAGAATTTGTTTAGAGTAGATGAATACTTCTACATCTGTTAAGTACTCTAAATGCCCCTGCAAGATAAGTCAGAAAATGTGTGGGTATGTATGTCAGTTTGGATCCTAGTGTGTACAGTTCTTCAGTCTCCAGGCCTCATGATTTAAGCTTCTGACAACTGTTTTAAGTTGCTCTACATGCTGAATCTTGTTTACAATTAAATATTAGATACTTACAAGTCAAATACATAAATACAAATCATACATTTGTACTGGATTTCTTAACTATAAGGTAGCTCAGACAGAAACATGGCAATTTGTGTATATGTTTGTGTATATTTTTTACATTTTTGCACTTACGGTAGTTTTGTGGTAATGTTTGTATATAGTTTGCTAGTGTAAAGAATATAATCTCATGAAATAGAAACCACTGTTGAAGGGAATTGACTATTTCAACTTGAGTTATTTTGCTTAAAGTTCTTGTCCCCTCAGTATGTCCCTGAGAATTATTTTTAACCATAATTTGTATGGCACCAGAAGTATATATTTTAGCGTATTAAAATGCTGAAGGGCCTGAGTGCAAATAGGTTGTCTGTTAAATACATTTAATGGAAGAAACCCGCCCCACAAATTTGTAACAATGCAAAAATAAATATCTTAATTTGTTCCTTGAGTTGGTTTTCTCTACCCGTGAATAAAACTGACACAGAAAACAGTCTCCCAAAGTACCAGAATTAAGTGTTAAAGCTAAGAGTTGGACCTCAAAAAAAATTTCACTCACTCAAAAAGAGAAAGTTTTAAAATTACACAGAGGTCAAAAGGTGGGAAATTAATTAAGCTGGCTGATATAACCTGAAACCACTTCTGTTGTGCATCAGCAAAGCTCTCTTTACCCGAATGATCAGATTTTGTGTCTCCCAGGCCTGTTGCTGCTTTTAGTTATTAAGAATGTATTTTTTATCTCTACATTTAGTGGAGGCTTTTACAGCTTCATCAGCTTCCACTCTGTGAAGAATGCAAAATAATTAATTCCCTTCATGATTCTTCTCTCATGCCCACTTCATTTGTGTTTAGTTACAAGCATCTGGAAAGAGATCTTAGAATTCTGAGTACTGGGCAATACTGAATGCTGGTGCCAGTGCCAGATCCCTGAATAATGTGACAGGTGGAACCAATTTTCTGCTGTGTTTGGTAATGATATTATAATTCGAGGGGTGAGGGGTGGTCACTGTATAAGGCAGGATAACTATTCTGGCAAACAGTGACCCTTCATTTAAGTTAGGAGCTGACTCCCACCCTGTGTAGCTTCTCTTCCCCCAACCTTTTTCTATTTAGTTTTTTTAAAGAGAGCTCATGGTGGATTAAAGGAAAGTATCCAAGTTCTTTATCCCTTTGCAATCCTAGGGTATACCAGGAATAACCCTGATGTCTCCAGGTTAGCCTCCAGATGAGCAGAGGAGACTAATGACACCTTAACTACCTGAGAATTTATGGAAAGCCACCAGGAAGTCGTGTCAACCCAGAGCAACATGAGCTGGTATCCTTGATCTCTGTTTCTAGTTGAGGATGACCCAGACTCAAGTGTTCCTTCCCTCCCCCATTAGTGAATTTTGTTAGCAACATTTGAAAAGTAATATTAAACAGTGGGCTATTTTCTGCCAATTCATATTTCCAGGAAATATTAAACCATCTCTATTATCAGAGATTATAAAAGCAATAAAGCTGCCTTTTTTATGATAGATAACTGAGGTTTCAGAGCTGTTCTGTCTTGAAACAGAGTGATTAAAGTAGAACTTAATGAAGGGCAACAATGAAGTATTCATGGCCCCACAGGCAAGGAAGCAGTTCAAGCTTCGTAGGTGTTTGTCATGAGGATTTGTCTGTTTTCAGGCTTTTATTTGTGTATCTAGTTGCTTGCTCTTTTGTTGATTTCTTTCTTAAGAGCACGAGTGTTAAATTTGGCTCTTGCAGGTTGAAGACTGAGGAAGGAAGCCTCCAAGGAGGAAAAGAGATGTGACGTGATCAGAGCCGGAGAAAGGTTACTTGAGTTTTGGAGAGAGGGCACAGAACTCAGTAAGATGGAGCTTGGTCCACTGTAGCTCATGAGAACAGAGAAACAGGAGCTGTTTCCATTAGAAACCTTTAACTTGCACCTTTAGACTTAACACTTGACTGTTGTTTGGTACTGAAGAATTGTTGGTGGCCCCAACAACTCCATGAATCTCCCAGGATGACTGACTTTCTCTCCCTTCTTCTCCCTGGTGAGTTTGAAAATGCTTCCTACTGTGTGTACAACAGAGTCTCAGGGAGACTTCAGGCTGTGAGTTTGAAGATGTTTGACAGTCCTACACTGTCACTGCAACACTGGTAGTCCTTGGCCAAATAGCAGGTGCAGGCACAGTGAGCTGAAGCACAGAAGATGAAATGGCACGGGATGCTCTGAGAGTGCTGATAGGACCACAGTGTGGGAATATGCTTTGTTATGCTGAGTATTGTACAGATCTGGATTCATTGCAGCTGATGGAAAATAGCACAGAGACCTGGCAGTGATTGATAGACGTGTGTATAACGGTACTCTGGATGGAAAAGTGATAGAAAAGCAGGGTATGCTATGAGAGGATGGCAAAAGTAGTGCTCAGTTTTATAAGCAGGTTATTTATATTGATAAAAGTTTTTAAGTTAAAATTCCTGGTATCATTTATCTCTAGTAATATTGAACAGATCTGAAACATTTCCTGGAATTATTCAATAAAATAAAATGCTTCACCTTCATTGTGGCCTGTCTCTGTGTACTCAGTGCCAGTACTGTCTTTTGTTCAAGTTCCAGTATTTATTTTAGACATAAAATAGGCTTCCATTGTTGTTCAAGTTCCATTTTCTCTTGGCCTGTCAATTACTTTGTTGCAGTAGCGTTTGTTCGTTTTCTTCTTTTCCATGTCCTTTCTGTCTCTGAGTGCTTATTTTTCTTAGAACAGCTGACAGGACGAATGCAACAAATGTTAATGAGGAGGAGCAATTATACTAATTCCATTAGAGGAAAACCCTCTTACTTGATAGCTGAATTCTGTTTACACCAGCCAAAATTTGTCCCAGTTCATGGCTTTCTGGTTTTGCTACTGTTCTTTCATAAGAATTGTAACTTATTGGAAAGAAAGCCCTTTTTCCTTTTCCCAGCCAGAGGTGATACCCCTCCAGGTAAATTTGTTAATACAATGGAGTTTGACAATTCATTCAAAAAGAAAAATTTCCTCTGAGTTTGAGAAAATCCATTGACGTGGGATTGTAAACTGGGCTCTGTCTCTTCACAGTATCTCACAGGCACTGCAGCAATGACAGGAGGCAATTACAGGGGAGCGTGTCCCACTACATTAACCATTAATGGCTCTACATCGTTGCCCTAAGCCTCTCATATAATTTAATGTGAAGATCCACACTGACATTAAGAGAGAAGGTTTTCAGATGCAATTTTCATCATAACCATCTTGCCTTGTTGTCCTCGACCTGATTTTTTACTGATGCTGCTTCCTATTAAGCATGAAGCCTCAAGAGCAGTTTTTCCAGATATTTGTGAAGATGCAGAAAAAGCAAGGAAGGTTGACGAATAAAGTTGAGCAGTGTTGTTATTTCTGCCACCCCTGAGATTTGCTGTTAAGTGCTCCTGTGTCTGAATTTCTTGATTAATCCAGCTACTCCAGGGGCAATCACTTGAATTTTAGCTTGCCATGCCGACAGGATAAAGAGACAATAGATTTTTCAGAGTAACATTGAATATCTAAAAAAGGTTTGGGGTTTGTTTTTCTGCTCACTATACATTTTAGGGGTACCTATACAAACAGGTTCACTGGAATCCTCTTTGTGTTGCTGAGTAACAGCTCTTGATACTTGTTGCTTTTGCAAAACTCATCTCTGTAGCAAAGTTAATGCAAACAAAGGACAGTGAGGTGAGTTCACCTGCCTGAACAGAGCCTGCTAGGTGAGGAGGAAGCTGGATGCAAGCATCCAGCCATCCTGAGGAAGGACAGAGGTCTTTGTTTTCAAAGCACCGTCAATGTCCTTTTCTGTTGGTAGGAAAACAGAGCCTTTCTGAGCTTCCCCTGTGTTTTAGAGAACCAACCCTGAGTGCTCAGCAGTGAGTCCTGGGGCAGGGCCATCAGGTGCAGGGAGTGACAGGCTTTCTCCTTCATGTCTGTAAGATACTGATATCACCCCCTTTCTTTTTCCAAGGAGTTTCTGTTTCAGCCAGTTTGTGGTATGTGTCAGGGAAAGCCTAAACTGTCAGAGAATGCTAGGCAAAACCAGCTTCTCAGTACACCTTGTTTTACTGCAAAATCCAATTTTTTTTTGTCCTATTCTTGTTTAAAAATATATGTAAATCTGTCTTGATCTTGCATTACACAAGTAAATAAATTTGTGGTGATGCTAGGACTCTGATTTTAGACCAGTGTTCATGGAGGCAGCTGTCAGGCTGCTCCTACCTTCTCTTGTGTTCTCAGCTGCTGAAAGATCTTTTAGAAACCCATAGCAAAACTGAAAAATTGAAACTGTGTCCCTGCCTATTTTTAGCAAGGCTAAAGTGAGAACTTGAGGAGAACTGAAAGAGAAGACTCCTTCAAATTCTTTACTGTTTGAAAATTGAAGGACCTGCTTAGAGTAAGGCAAAGAACCGGGAGCTTTTTGACAGAGTTTGGTAAGTCTCCAGGGTAACTTCCACATGACTGAGTCTGCTTTGCTGAAAGCTGTTTCCTTCTTCACATCGCTTTTCTGTTTAAAACCAAGTCCACTGTGTTAGGTTCCAAGCAGCAAGCATTTACATTCCCCTGACATGTAAAAATCCTGAATTTGTCTACAGTGTTTCCATGAATAACAGCTGTCTCCATGGTACAAAAAGCAACAACACAAAACCAAAACCACCCCCCCCCCCATTTTCTTGTTTACATAAAAATCAGCAAATAATGTCTTTTATAAATCAAACTTCATCCCATATAACTATTGTAGGACAGAAACTACTTGTGTAGCTGCTCCATCCATGTCCTGCTTTGCCTCCTAAGCTGTGCCCGGATAGCTGTTTTTGTGCTTACATGGTGCATTAGTACTGGCACTGGATAATTAATAGGTTTTAATCTGGATCACTTTCCTGATTCAGTTCATCACACATCTACAGATCCCTCTGTCCTGCCTCAGCTAAAGATGAAAGAACGAATGGAGAAAAACTTCATCTGGGGCAGGATAAACCAAGAGTGCTTGAAAAAAATATATGGGAAACTGTGGCCTCAGCAAAGATCAGTTACATTTTTGTCTTAATTTGCTCTCTGGGAGAAATTAAAGAGAATTTACAAACTTGTAAGCAGACTGCCTATGAGCACTTGGATCTGTTGTTATCTGTCATAACAGGATATGACTTATTACTGCTTTTGGTAATACAGTCTGACATTTGTTTATCAAACTCATTCTCTCTGTTAACCAAAGCACAATTAAAAAATCTCTTTTCCTCCTTTTCTTCTCTTTTTGTCAAATGTAAGACCTCTCATTATCTTGCTGTTCTCTGATTGTGAGGTTTACTAGTCAACACTGATATGCATGTATTTATTTGTATTAAATTATGTGAATTGGCCTTGATAAAAATCTTGCATGATATGATCTCTTTTCTTTGTATTTCTTTTGCTACATTAATTTAGTGTAAAAAGCCTTGATATTTAGCATCTTGCAACAATGCTTTTTATTCTGCTTGCATCTCCATTTGTGCTGGGATAAATAATACTCTGCTATCACAGTGAGATGACAGCAATGCAGTTTTTATGCCAATTGTGATAGTAGTCTAATTGGTCTAAATGTCAGATTCTGCCAGTAGCTCAGGGGGTAGTGTGGAGACTGATAAAGACTCAATAACATTAAAACATGTAACTTGCTTTGTTTACACCACAGGTAACTTAGTGCATTTTATGTGCTATTATTGTTTCTACATGGTTAAACCTCCTAACGTTAAAGTGTCCACAAAGCCTGACTGTGAGTAATCTTGACTAATGTTTAGATTTAGCACAGCAGTTAAATAGAAGTCAAGAGAAATTTGCAATACATGTAAGCATGTGAGTGGTTTTTGTAATAAAGGAAAATGCCCCTAAGTCATTGCTTGAAAACAGATTTCGATTTCTACACAAATAACTGAAATTCACAGTGTGTGGAGTGTGACACATTGAAGGTCATGAACTGTTTAAAGCAATGTTTAAAGCAATGGGTGATTCATCTTCTCAGATACCTGATTTTATGAAGTGGCACTTTTGGATCTTCACAAAAATTCTGCTTAAGAGATGATTTTCTAGAGTGCGTTTTTAAATCCCAGATTTTCACTGACGGCATGGTAAAGTGTTAAGGAACAACTTAGTTGCTGTGACTGTAGCTGGAATTAAACACCTTGAATTCCAATTCTTCTGGAAAAGCAGTAATTTATTTCTACCAGGAGGGGCTGCTCAGCAACTGTTCCTTGGTCGCAAGAGGAGTCCAAGAGAAAAAGCCTAGCCAGATCTGTGTATGTGAGGTGTTCACACATGCCTCCCAGATTTCAGACAGCTTGTAGGAAAGGTCCTTCCCTGTGTGTGGGGCACATCAAGCATAGTCTCATCAAGCCTCGTATGATGCTCTGAAACTTCATTCACGGGGTAGAGTCTTTCACTCAATAATAGCAATGGTTCTGATTTGAGTCTTCGTGCCTCTGTGCCTCAGCTTTCATTAATCTAAATAATAATAAAGCTCAATAATTAGCTAATCTTTGGAAGTATTATTATTATTATAAATAAACCAGCATTTTTTAAACACCCTTTTCATTATGGCTCTTCTTATTACACTAACTGAGTGATTTACAGTTTTGGCAGAGAAGAGGAAGTGAGAATTCAAGGCATTGCAATACTTACAAAAAAACACCATGCTGGTTTTGCTTCACATTGCCCCTACCCATGTACCACAAGGAAACACTGAAGGAAAAGGTGCCTTAGACATCCATAACAGTGGTCTTTGAAATGTTGTCAGACTTCTTGGCTTTCTTAGATTTGTTCACAAAATCTGCTTTGATATTTTTAGTTGTGCTCCAAAGCAACTTCCTCATTTGCCAGCCTGGACCAGCCAAGCTCCCTGCATGGCCACTTGCCCTTCAAAGCTGTTGATCATGACTGCAGCCAGCTCCTGGCAAGGCAGGCATATTTTCTCAGCATCCAGGAGCAGATGCCCTCACATAAGGGTGGAGTTATGCATCATCTCTGTCCGAGAATTTCTTTGGTAAAGGATTTCTAGCTGTGCTCTTCAAGACAGAATACATTTGTCATTCTTGCACAATTGCCTTTGATGGTGTCTTCTCTTTGGTGTATGGCCCCGGGCAGCCAGGGTGACTCCTTGTGATGTGTCTGGTCAGTTGGAGTAAGATACCCACCCTCTGGAGGAGAAGGGAGACTGGGAAAGCTGTGCCTCTGCAGGCCATGGGCGTCTGGTCTCTCATCAAGGATGGGGCAAATGGAAGAGAGAGATGGTGAGCTTTTGGGGGAGAGCTTTTGTGGGACAGCTAGGTAGGAGGGGATGTAGGTCAGTGGTGACTTTTGGCACCTGTTGAACGCAGCCTGTGTCACCTGGTGACCAGTGTTCTCCCTTGTGGCACAGAGGGGGGCAGTAGCTCCCTCCACTTTGTCCTACCCTGCTGCAGCTGTATCCAACACAAATCATTCCTCAGTCACCTTTGCCTCTGCTACATTCTTGGAGGACTCTCAGGTCTGTGGACCTGTCCTGGAGCCATAGGTCCACACTGAAGGAGACCCTTCCTCAAGTGTCAGTGACAGGAGCCCGTGGGGAGTGTCTGTGCCCAGACTCTGGAGCGGGGGACAGGAGGGATCTCTCTGTGAGCAGACTGGTCTGGAGGCAGTGATGACAGCCAGCTTTGAGGATTACCCTCTTGCCAAAGCTGTAGACAAGATTTGTGACTGAGCAGGGATTTGGTTCCTGCTTGACAGTCAGAAGAGCTAAAGCGTTAGAAAAAAGGGTAGTTGTAACACCCCAAAGCTCTGTGTATGTGCAGGTTCTGTGGTTGCTCTTTGTCCACACACAGCAGGAAGGAATTTGATTGGCCAAGGTGTTAAACTTATGAACATGCTCCTGAGAGGAGATGACTTTGATTGACACTAGAGGAGTCTTGTGTGTCCACATGTCATGAGTTATAAATGAGACAGTTCTGTTCATTCATTCACTGTCTTTAATGAGTGTAAACTAGAACACAGTAGTGGAAAAAATTCTCTTTGTGTCACCAGGGATCTGGGCCTGTCTGGCTTCAAAACTTCTGGGCGAAAAGTGTGCATTACTCTCTGGCTGCATAGAAAAATGATGTACCTTTCACCCTTTTTTATTCCCCTTTTTTAGCTACAGCCCCTCTTATGTTTGGGTTTTGTTGTTCTGGGGTTTTTTTGGCCTCAGGGACCTTTTCTTTCCAGGACACCTTGCTCTTTGTCTGTAAGACTTCTGTTTACTGCCCTCCATGATCACTCCCACATGAGCCAAGACTAAGCTCAAGATACAGAAGTCCAATTTTTTAGACTTCAATTTTTTATTCTCAGACGTTTCTCACAGAAAATCAGTGCTTTGGTTTTGAGCTCACACTTTGTAAATGTGTTAAAGATGACCCTCTTCACCTGTCCAAGACTTCTTTTGTTACCCTTCAGCTGCAGAGGTGGGGTGAAGGCTGTTTACATTACAGCTTTCTCTTCCAACCAAAAATGGTGCCTTAAACTCCAAGCCACCTGTAAAAGCTTCCAGCTTTCTTTAAATGGGTGTCCACTGCTCAGTTACCATCCATCCAAGAGACTGGGTCAATGCTGGTTGATTGGGTCAACCCAGCTCAGGGTTTGCAATCCATACAATGTTGTGTGGATATGAAAATCAGGCTGGATGCTGGTCCAGAAACATCTCCTGAGCAGACTTGATTCACATGAAAACCAGTCAAATAGCTACCATCATCCTCTACCTCACAGAGATGTGCTCTCCACAGGCTGTTTCACGCCATGTAAACTCACCTTTATTGTCCATTTGCAATTCTGAGTTTTGCACTGATTATTTTAGAAACCTTTGCATGTATTTGCATACCATTTACATTTAGGAGGACTTGTTGGCAAGAGTGAAAATGGAAGGGAAACGCAGTCATTATGCAACATATGATAATGTTTCATAGAGTTTAATTCCAGAGCTCCTGCTTCCATAGTCTCTTTGTCCATTAATGTAGACACAGGCAATTCTGAGTACATAATAGCTCTTTTCTCATCAGACATGCTTGGGAATGATTCTGGGGTAGTTCAGACAGGACAGACTAGTCTCTACTGCTGTTCTTCCATAGGAGATACGGCAGCTAAGGGCTCAGGAAGCAAGTCAGTGAGTTCTGCATGGTGTTAGAAACCATCAGCAACGAGCTCTGTGTTGCCAAGAACTGCTTCCTTGAGTGCTTCTTTTTGAGTAGAGAGTGCATGGCAAGGCAATAAATGTATTTTTAAAAACTGTATTGGAATGTTTGAGAGTAACCAAGCAACGCAGGTAATATGCATCAAAAATGTAGCACACAAAAGGACAGGGCAGCAAGAATTCTTCCACTAACATCTAAGTTACATGATTCATTCTCTGTGTCCTCACAGAGGTGTAAATCAGACTGGCATTGTTGTAGACAAAGGATCTGTGCTGTTGGAGACTCCCTCTGTAGCCTTCAAGTTTTCCATGCTCACACCTGGCACTGCCTTTAGTTAGAGATGAATCTGTAAGAGATCACCCCCTGGAGAAGGTAGTTAATGGGCAGCAGCGCTTTGAAGTGTTTTTGCAATACTTCACTGTTGCCTGGGGAACCTGTGTTTCTGCCAAAAGAACTTCAAAAATGCAATGGCATTCTGCCCCAGGGTCTTCTAGAGCTGAGCAAGGGTGCAAACCACATTCCAGTAAAGTGACTTAAGCAAGCTGTTTGCCATCACCTTAGGTCTGTTGCAGTTTTCTTAAATGGGCTGTGCATTATTTACAGCTGAAAGGGAAATGGCAAACAAGATTAAAGCAGTTGTATTGGTGAGAGAACAGACCATCCACAGGGATGATTTGGCCTTTAGGTTCATTACATCAATGTACATTCACCACTGTCACTGTTATTGCTTTCCTCACTAATCATACAGGTCTTTAAACTTCTCCTCCTAAAAATCCCATGGGAATTGGTGACTCTTGTCAGTGAACTCACAGAGTCATACAACCCTTGTCAGAGCCTAACTTTTGGGTGGATATCTTGATCCTAAATTCTCCCGTGAGCCCAGGACATGAGTTTCCAACCTGTGCAGGAGGTCAGGAGCCCACCCAAGTGAGGCTTGTGTTCAGACCCCACAGAAAGGGCTCTTCTTCCTGCTAGCTCTTGTGTTAGGTGCAGCACAGGTTCATGTCTTCTCCTTCAGCTAAGACAGACTGGTGATCTAGGTAAACTAGGTGATCTCAGGAGGTCCCTTCCAACATAAATGATTCTGTGATTTCATAATGTGTACTTTAGTCCTTGGTGTACATTCCTTGGAAGCAATCTGTCTATGGTTAGAGCATATTTACAAAGCAGGATGCTGACATCTCAGGAGATTACTAACATTACATTTGGCAGTGTTCTTTCTTCATCTTTTATCTGTGAATGGGGAGAAAATACTGTAAAATATTTAAACTAAACAATTTTAAGCATTTGCTTAGTACAAAATATGCACTTAGCAAAAGTAATACAAAATAATTTAGGCTACCACAAAATTCTGCAGAACTATCCTTAGGAGCTTCTTCAGGCTTCCTCAGTTGTTTGGAGGCCTTCTCATCTCTCTTTCTTGGCAATAGCATTTCTGACTGTGTTTCTACAGGAAGAGCATTAACTGTTACCTGTTACCATGGGAGCTAAGCATATATCCTTAGAAGTTTTCAACCCCCAGCTCCTCTCTCATGTATGCTCATGCACACAGTTTTTTCTGCTTCCCTCTGTGTCATTTCTTGAGGACTCAGGTGCACGTCTCCTGTAAAAGACAAGGTTTCCACTGTGGTGCACTGATGCTGTCCCTGAAGCAGCTCAAACATGGGTGATGAATGACATGTCCTCTTTTCTGAGGAGCTGACAACATTGTCACTTCACCCCTGGGAAGGCAATAATATCCTCAGTTACTTGGCATCCACTCAAATAATCTTGCACCAGTTCTTTGAATTTCAGCACCATGTGGCACAAGAATTCACTGGCACAGAGCGATATCATTGACTGCTGCATTGGTGGAAAGAAATGGGCATCCTGAGGATGTCCTAAAATTCACAGGTCTTAGGAGGCTGTTTATGGACAGTATGTGATAAGTAGGTCTCTCTCATGCCTTTGAAAAGAGCAGTGGTTGTTCAGTGTGTACCTGTTCTGTGAGCACACCTTGGTTTGAATCACACGTTTCAGATTTCAGTTCAAGTTTTTGTGTTTTAAAAGAGCTCTGCTCTCCATTTGTGGGCTTAAGTAATAATGTCGGAAGTTTCTCAGGCAGCAGAGAGAGGGAGAGAGAAAGGGGGAATACAGATGTTCTTCAGAGGACAGAGATGGAGTGCAGGTGCCTATTGCCTGGTCACTGCCTGCCTACTAGGTCAAGTCCTTCAGAACAATCACATCAGCCCAAAACAGATTGTGTTTAGAAAGGGATTTGCAACAGCTGAGAAGAGGAGAAGTAGGAGTTTTCATCAAATCTTAAAGAAAAATATGAATGTTGCACTTTCCTAACATGTCTATATGCATCCCCAGCAACTGCCTCTGCACTTTAACTCACTTTCAGGAAAGCTTCTTTACCTTGTCCTTCAATCCTTCTTTGATGCAAATGAGAGATGGGTGAGCAGGTCAGAGGATCTCTGAGACAAGGGCCATCTAACAAAGCAGGTGAAACTGGGAGCTGCCTGATGTTGCAGTGTTTTCCTCTAACACAGGCCATCAAGATGAGCAAAGCAATTTAAGGGTTGGAATGGATCAGGGAGATCCAGCTTCATCTGACTGCTCCTGAATCACATTTCTGGTCCCTCTACTTTGTTGTTTAAGTGCAATTCCCCTTCATTTTTCTTTCATGTGTATTAACTCTAATGGTATATTCTATATACAGTGTATTGGTGAATTCACTGCTGAAATAGGCAGTTCTGGTCATGGTTCCATCAGTGTGGACATATCTGGGGACCTGGCTTGCCCTGTGGCATTGTCATATCTCATACTGGTAGCATCTAATTTAAGCTGTCAGAGTTGCTGCAGTGACAGCCTGTGTGTTCTGTGATTGATGTGAAGGTGTGCAGAAGAATTGGGATTGAACAAGGAGGCCATGTCAACATTTCTGCACCCTTTAATTCAGTGACAGGGGTTGTGCTGGGCAGTGCTGGTGTTTGGGAGCACCAGGCAGGAATGACAGACACAGCACAGCTCACAGAGACTTCCAGTAAGAGCAGGGCAGGGTACACAGTGGGTTTCTACCTTGTCAGTTCACACAGGGCAAAAATTGGTATGGATCAACACCCCTTGCACAGAGTTCTGCAGCAGTAGTCTAGGCTGCAACACAAGAGACCTGCTGTGATAGCTTTTGAAATTCTGTCTATGTGTTATAAATTGCAGTTGTAAATTTGTATAAGTTACAACTGCAATTTTAAAAGGTTTAGAGAAATTAGGCATTCATGAAGCTCTATATATTGCTTTACCAATCATATTCACTAGGAGTTGTTTTTTGTTTTTTTGTTTTTTTTTTTTTTCCTCAGAGAAGGCCATCTCATGGGGAGGTCTGAATTCTAGATGAGATTATAATGAAAATATTGTCTTCAAATGTGGATGAAGCACTGTAAATATCATTAGTCTTTCAGAGACACCCTTGGCAGGCAGCACAGTAAGCTGCATAGAGCAGCAAGCAGAATGTGCAACATGGCCTTTTCTTGAGACTGAAGAGATGCATGTTAACAAAAGCCCCTAATGCCTGTCAATATTCCAATAGCTCAGGATAACAGCTGCTGGTAAAACTGTGCTGAAGGTCCTTTAGGACACAACACAGTGCTCTGTGTACAGCTTGCCACAGTTTGTGCTGGTCTGCTGGGAAGGTCTCCTCCAGCTTGGTAAGTGCTGCTGCAAAAAACAGACTTAAACCCTGAATTAATTTCCATGTATGTACACTGAGCAGAGACACAGAAATTGCTTCAAAGACGTTGGGTGGAAGAAACTCTCACAGGTTCAGGAGTGTCCAGCTGAACCACAGAGGCAGAGCAGTTTTAGGGGCTGCTACTAATCCAGCAAAGCAAAAGAGCCACATTTTCTTTTTTCCCATATTCACATATTCCTTCCCCTACTTCCCCAACATTTCTGTCACATGCCAGTCTGAACAAGGTGACTATTCCTGTGGAAGGATGTTCCTGGCAAAAGAGGCTCTGCTTAGTGGGTCTGAAATTATTCTGGTTGATGGAAGAAAAAGGAAAGTAAATACTTTGGATAGCTGTCCACACCAAAAATCAGCATCTGAAACTGCCAGCAGCAAGATGAAAGAGTTAATAATTCTGCAGTATGCTGCAATATGTACCATCTACTGCATAATTCCAAACAAAGAGTATTTGAAACACGTAAAGCACGTTCATTCCCTAGATATTTGGTAAGGAAAAATAGTGGTTGTATTTTTCAAATAAAATGGTTGTCTAGAAACAGTTCACCAACTCTAATCAAACCCATCTATCTTCTTATAACTGTGTCAGACTAATTACAGTCAGTTATACTAGCAGATATTAAAAACAAATTTGCTGAAAGGGAAATTTAGGGTATTTATTGTAGTGGATATGGGGAGGGAGGAAGAGCTAAGGCCCTAGAATATTGCAAATGGTAAATTGATGGATTTTAGACCTCATTAATTAAAAAATATTTGCCTTACAGAGCACTGTAGCTTCTTCTCATTTTCCAGTAGAGGTAGAAAGAGATTATGAAACACTAAAAGGTATTTTAGTCCTAGTTCCATATGCATGCAAAAACCCAGAAACTATTAATAGTAAAATAATGCAAATAACACTGACAAGAGAAATGACCAGAAAGCAACCAAATGCAAAGCCTCCACTGTCTGCCCTACAGTCATTTACCTTCCTCAATGGGCTTGTGCTCTGAGATGATCACTGTTCACATGACTAAGTAATTATTGCCACACAGTCTATTTCCTGCTGTCACTCAGGGCCTAGACTGACAAGAGAGAGCAAGTCCTTAGTTCTCTGGCTCTTGCTGTTTATTCTTTAGCTTCTTTCAACAAGGAAACACAGTTGTAAACCCAGTGTCAGATGGAGTAGCTCATTTGCTTTCCACCAATACCCCTGGTGTCACAGTCAGGTTATGAGACATTTAACTTTCCCTTCCATGACACACACATTTTTTTTCCAAACATTGAACTGTCTTGCTGTCCTTGCAATGAGTTTAGCATTAATATTCATTACTCTAATTTGGGCTAATAGGATCAGAGCTGTTCAGTCTTTCTCCTCATACCTCAGGAGAATGTTCACAGAACTGTGTGTGTCTCGGTCCAGAGAACTGAGTGTGTCCTGCTGTCTTGTTTACTCCTGAAAGGTGTGCAGAAAACATCACTTCATATAGCAATAGCCTTGGACAAACAAAGGGATTTGCCTATCAGCCGGTGTGGAAAATAATTATTTTTGACATCTAGGAAGATGCTGCTGGTGATTCCTAAAAGGAAGATGGCTCAACAAGTCCATCACACGCATCTCGTACTGTTGGCTCCTGTCTCCCAGTTCTCTGCCCTCGGAGTAGTTCCTTACTACAGAGCTGCAGAGGCTTTCCTGCTCTGGGCCAGCCTCTTCTGGATACAACTGGTTCATGGAGAGAGGCTGTGGGGCCCCTCTGGAGGACATAATCTGACATTATCTACTGATTTCCACTGGTGACCAGGGACTCCAGACAAGCCCCCCAAACACGAGAGGATAGGATACTGCCCAGTGCATCAGAAAACAGCACATTGAACTAAGAAAGGGAAGTGTTTCACTAAAATCAGCATACAGGATAACTCCACTAGTATTAGTCTGAGTAGGTGGAATTTGACAAAAAAACAGACAAAGAATTCAGTGCCTGAAGGGAGTTGCATTTTACATCAATATTCCATAAGTCTGGGACAGTATCCCAAAATAACTCTTCCAGACCCTTCACACCTCATCTGAATAAACAGGATGGGTTGTGTAGAATGCCTGGAAGTGAAGCAGAGCAGGGGCAGGAAGAACAATGCATGTCTAACATCACACATCTAATTTTATTCTGTTGAAATTGTTCCCTTGCTTTCCTTGTTTTCTCCATGGACTACTCCTTTTAACCTGACCCATTGGTGGTGTTTTGTGCAGTGTCTCAGGGACATCAGGTGCTGTTTAGAGGACTTCTTATGCTTTGGACAAGTGTGGTGTATTTGTAAGATATTTGATTTTTGGCTGAGCACGAAAGATGGAATAAGAATCATTCTAACAATGCTCATTTTTGTCCTGCTCTTCCAAGTAAGTTGATATTCTCACAGTAAAGCATTTGAATACTTCTTTTACAGATATTTCATTAGCAAATACAAACCTGTACCTTTCCCTAGAACATAGCTGTGTCAGGAAAACAACAGTGATGCAGCCAGCTCTGAGGATGCAACAACCAGCAAGACAGGTATTGAAGGAAAATTTTGGGCAAGAGTTCTGCATTTAAAGTAAGTGCCATGTACTCACAGACAGCAGGTGGACTACCTTTCATTGTCTTGATGAAGCACTTGGTAATCTCTGTTATAGTATCTGATATCAGACAATGCCCTCAAGCACATGGTGTGATTCTTGGGGTGTCCTATGCAGTTCAGAATTGGACTCCATGATCCTGATGGGTCCCTTCCAACCCAGCACATTCTATGATTCTGTGATTGTATACCTATTTTATATTGGGGTGTCACAAGATATCAAGACATCTGTGAAATTTGGAAGCCTCATTATGTTAGTGGTTATCTGACACATACTGGGAGCAGTGATCCTGCTATGTGTAGGGCAGGTAACAGCAGCCTCAAAACAAAAATATCTTTTTGGCTACTGTTTGGTCTGGGGCTCACCTCTGGGGTGGCTACTGGCACATTTAGGAGCAAACCCAGGTCTGCACACAGAGCTTAGAGCAGCCTGCAAGGCTGCAATTAGAGCCCAATCTACCCCATTTGCTAAAAAACAAGCCTATAGAAGGGGGTAGAGCTGAAACTGTCTCTCAGAAACCCTCCTTGTACCTTAGTCATTGGAATACTTTTGACCATAATCTTGCTGCTGAAAGCCAGCCCTCAAGGGCAGCTGAGGAGTGCTAATACAGTTGCTGCAAAAGCCAAAGGGCTGAGTAGGTATAGCTGGCACCAGAGCTGGTGCACTGGGGTTTTAGGGAACTTGGATACTGGATGTACAATTGATAGTTAGACCACTGTCTTCCCTCCTTGGGCTACCAAGTGTGTGCATTGGCCTAAGAAAGATAACAAGTCTTGGTTTGAACAGGGCCATGTGTGAAGGAAAATGTGTCTTTAATGCATCACTGAGCCCCTGAATGTTGCTCTCTCAGTGACAATTTAGCAAGGAATTGCCTTGCAATTCAGGATCTGTGAAGTCTCAGTAGTCTGCACACCTAGGAGTTCTTTTAGAAAAGTAATACGTTTTCTTTTCTGGAACTGGCTTCTGTTAAGTATTTCCCCATTAGCTTGAATTTGTTTATCTTCCTCCTTTATGATCCAGTCATGAAGAGCTGGCTGTAGGGATTTTAATACCTTTGAGAAATGGAATGTTCCTCGTGTTCCATACACCTGCAAGTCAGTTTGCTGCATTAATCTTCTGCCATCATTAGTTCCCTGTTCTCTTAACTGGGCAATGATAACCATTTCCATGATATCCTGATAGTGATGGTTTATTATTTAACAGCTCTGCAGCTGTTGCCAAACGAAGCACAGCATTTCTTTTCTCCCACACATGGGAAGAAAAAAGTTTCCTGACAGTTTTTGGACAGCTGTAAACTGTATTTAGCTGACCCAATGGTGCTTTGCAGCGCTTCACGTCCAAAGGTCTGAGGCAAGAAAGGAGACAAAACTCTGCTAGACCTCATAACATCTTCTTACAACTAATTTTGGTTATTTTAGTAGATTATTATTTATCTGCAATAAATGTCTGCCTTAGCCAGAGGGATGATTGTAGAGTATTAAGCCCTATCGAGGTACCATCATCCATTCTCTGACAACCACTTGCCACGTCAGAGATATTCAATGTTCTGGCTGTGGGTGATTTGCCTAATGAATTACTGGCATCAGTGCTGGGGAACTGGCATGCAACCAGCAGATAAGAGTTGAGCAATGCTGGCAAGAGGCCTTGGTGAGGGGCTCCGTGCTTCTTCTGATTCATGAGAGTGACTAAAGTTTTGCAGAATAGGCAGCCTAATCTTTAAATTTTCTTGTGTGTCTCATTTTTTGAAAATGTCTTAGCTGCTTTTTAGTTTTTTAAATATGGTGTCTTACATTTTTTAAAAAAAATTGCTTATCTTTTTCAAATCTGAGTTTACCAAGGGTCTCACTTTATCACTGGAGGCTGAACTTTCTTGTCATGATTTGTCCTGGGCAAATCCTCACCACCCCCAATAATTTCTACAACTTGCACCAGCAGTTTTCTCACATGAAAAATATTTTTATCAGAAGCTTAATAGCTAAAGAGCATAGCAGAAAAAGAAATAGACAGACAGAGATGATTTCTTTCTGCGCTGACTATAAGATAGTGTAATTTCTTTGTCTCTGAAAAAATTATAATAACTTCATTATGATATAATGATCAGCACTCAGGGTCACTATCCCTGATTGGGACTAACACTTTGCCTGGTACAAATATGTACAGCTTTCAATTACTGTGATGTACATTAGGTGAAGTTGTGACCTCTAACCTGTCATTCACAGCACAGTTCTGTCACTCAGGTAGGGAATGCTTGGGGCATTAAATATTTCTACTTTTACTCCTTCCAGTGCTGAAGAGCATTTCTCACTCTGTGATACCCCAGAGCTCCATGGCACATACACCAAAAATGGGACAATTTGAAAAGCTTTGTCAGGATTTGGACCCTGCAGTTTATCTATTGAGTTAGTCTTCTGTGATGGATGTGAGATTTATTCCAGTTCTTCCTGTGGGAAATGGTGGTGGCTGGTTTCATTCCTAATGCATGCCTGGAGATTTTCTGTGCAGGAGCTGAAAGCCAGATGTGAACTTTCCTAGGTGTGAATTACTTCCCAGAGGAGAACATCTCCTCCAGCTGTAGCTGTACATTGGAGTGATGAAGGAAAAGAAACTTCAGCTCCCGAAAGAAAATATCATTAGCAGACAGTGAAGATTTTGCTGGAACAAACCTGAAGTTTGTTCACAATGTTAAAATGGCAGCAGAGGGTTTTCTAGATCAGTTGCTTCATGTTTTCTTCCTAATGTGTTTTCCTGCAGAAGGCACTGCAACCAGCCACACATATGCACAAAACTGGGAAGTTTTGAATTAATGGATTCCTTATACTGTGTCATGTCATTTAATTACCCTCCATGAGTGGTGTTTGACAGCACCACTGAGTTTGTGGCAACAGCATGGCCAAAGTAAATTGTGTGGACACAGTTCTCCTGGCAGAAATTGAGGAGCACTGCTAAAGCACTTCCCTGTTACCATTCACACAAGGTAGTATCATGTAGTTTTGGTTTAGTCCCAGCAGGCAACAGACACTCTACTGACAGGTGTGAGGGAGAGGAGAATCAGGAAAGAAAAGATAAAATTCATGGGCTGAGATACTAACAGCGATAATTGAAGCAAAGTACAATATAATAATACAAATGATAATAGTAACAACAATAATAACAGTAATGAAAAGGGGAGAGAGAGAGAAATAAACTCCAAGAAAAACATGTGATGCACAATAAGTTGCTCATAACTCACTGACCAATGCCCAGCCTGTCCCTTGGCTGCAATCAATTTGATATCAATACTATTCTTAAAGCTAAACACAGCACTGTGACAGCTGCTAAGAAGAAAACTAACTCTATCCCAGACAAAATCAGGACTGTTTGATTGGTGCCCATGGATTGAGCCTGAGAGGGAGATGGATCTGTTCAAGCCATGCTTACTAAGCAAGATAAAACTCAAGAATGGGCTTTATTAACATTTTCTCTTGCTCACAGTAATGGGTATTGTTGTGCAGTGTCCTCTGGAGAATTCAAATAGGACATGGCAATTGTGACCAAATGGGTCCATGGCCATTCTCTACCAGGGATAAACATATTATTTGCAAGGGCTTCCAGTGGTTTGGGGCTGAGGAAAGAGGGGGGCAGGTTCCTCATCTAGTCCAGTAGGCTGGGGAAGATACCCAGGATTTTACTCTGAGTCGTGTGAAATAAAAGTCTTGGCAATGAACAGCAACTACGGAAAACTCAAAGGAAAAAACAGCTAAAATACTAAAATAAACTGTCTTATTCACATGGATTTGTTTTGCATGAGAGCTAATTCTCTTATGGAAAAGAAAAAACAAACCTCAGCCAAACTGCTCTTGCATGGTTCAGTCCCACGATGTGTATTTCCATCTGTTCTTTGAACTGCCAGAGGAGGATTTCTTTTGAAACCCCACTTTCTCTTCATCTGCTCTCCTGACAGACCCAAAGCCCTGCCCTTCTGTGATGGAGGTGCTTTCCAGTGACCAAAAGGTGTGTCTACCTTGTGTCAGGAATCCTACTGTGCTACAAGGGAAGGGAATGTTTCTTCCTGCATTTTTGCTGAGCACAATATTCTTCCTATCTTCTCTTATTTTACGATCTTTTCAGTTGTGATCAAACATGATTATTAGACTAATCTCCTTCTAGATAATCTTACTGAAATAAATTTTTCAGTTTAACTATATGTTATGTCAAAGATTTCTTAGCATAAAATTCAAGGCAGTATGTGTGTCAATACCATTGTTTTTATTTAATATGCAGGATGGATGTTTTAATTTCTTGAGGATATTGTTTGGTTTATGTGTGTTGCTCTCCTGCATAAGGCCGGGTGACACAAGGCTAAATCAGAAGTGGATAAATCGCAATGTTGGAAATTCAAAGCTTACTCACAAGATCATGACTGTATTATAACTCATACCCTGAAGGAGACCACACTGAGATTCCAAAGGCAGGCAGTCTTAGGTCAAATAGGCCCTGGGATGTTTGCTTTGCTAAGCTCTAATTTCTCCTTGCCATCAGGTCCCAACTCTGCTCCTGTTCATTGTCAGTCATTTCCCTTTCACACGCACATTGTTGAACCCCTGTCCAGCCAGTCCCTGTCTCCTCCTCCCTCTATATTTTGTTTTGGTCACTGTGATCTCCCTGCTTGTCCCTACACTCCTGATGGAGGAGGTGTGACTGACATTGAAGAAGGCTTCAAGTATCAGCACCTTGTTATCTAAAAGTCTCTCACATCTTTTCTATGCAGCCTCCCATGGGGAGCTCCATGCAGCTCTGGCTTTTTCTCTCCTTCTTCCGCAGTTCCAGCTGGCTCCTTCCTGTACCTAGCATGACCACCTAACCCTGTCTGTCCCTTGCACGACCTCCTGTCCCTTCCTCCTCACAGCACAGCCAGCAGACTCCAGCTGGCTCTCTGCCAGCTAACTCACTCTTGGATCACACCCATAGCTGGGAGGACAAGGCTGTCCCACTCTTGGATAATTAACACAGCAGAAATATATTGGGGCAAGGTTGTCTTCAGCACTATCTCTATCTGTCCTACCACAACTCCTGCATTGGGAAGATGCTGACAGAGGCACTGGTGGGTTATTTCTTCTCTCACCTCATCCTTTTCCTCTGTTCCTTCACTCCCAGTCTCCAATCATATATTTATCTGTTCTCCATTAAACTCCACCCATTTCTCCAGCACGATTCTGGTCCTGCTGCCTTGGTGCAGCTTTTGTCACTTGTTCCTGTCCTGTTGCTGGGAGTGCACAAAGAGCTCACTGGGACAATGAACAAGCAGTTTCTTTGGCACCCTCCACCCCTGACCCCGTGTCTTTGAAGTGGGTCCTGTTGCTCTGTGACCAGGTCTCCTGTGAAACTCTGTCACAGGCAACTGCAGAGGTGGAAGCATCTCTGTGAGGGTTTGACTGCTGAAAACTACAGAACATCTGACCTATGAGCAAAGTGCTTTTTCCTATCCAAGAGTCAACATTTTTACTTGATGTGGTATGATTTGACAGGGATGAAAAACAGCCCTCTGCCCAGGAAGATGACTCCTGGCAGGTTACAAATCCATGTGGGTATAGAGCTTGAAAATGCTCGTGTCTTTATTTTAATGATCAATGTCTATTCTTTAATTTTCAGTTTTCATAATTGATCAGCTGGGTTTGGTGGTGTGTTTGTTGTTGTTAAAGGTGAAGGTTCTCTGAGATGAGAACTGTCCATATTTACAGTTAGAATTTTTAATATTGAAATGGCTTGTCAAAATGTTTTGATATTACAAATGTAAGTCCAGGCTATATTATTCCTTGAGATGCGTTTCAGTAAATCCTAAATGTCACTTTATTATACTAGTGCTAGGAGCCCTGTAGGATAAACTAAGACCAGGCTGGGCATTAAGCAAGGCCAGAACAAAGATAGTCTTTGTCCTAGAGAAATTAATAGTAAAATATAAATTCAATAGACAGATGGGAACAAATTAAATTATACTTGCAAGCTCTTAAGTTGCAGGAATTAGTTTTGCAGCAGAGAAGTATTTGAACAATGAATACTTGACAGTGTTTATCAGGAGAGTGGCAAGTAACATAAGAGAAGGTAAAAATGATGTTTATTCAAAAGAACAACCCAAGGGCAGTAGAGTCTGGCAGTATTGGTCTACTGGCTACCAGAGCTGACATTTCAGTACTGATTGAGAAGTGATCAGTGAAGAACCCTGAAAGGGCAAACAAGGAAACTTTGTTTATTGACCACAAGAGAAGGAATCAGTGGAGGGGTACACATTCCCTTGTGCTGGGGCAGAACCAACTATGTTGATGTTTTCCCCAACAATTGCAGTCTAAAGTGGGCTCTGAGGGTCCCATTGCTGCTGTGCTGGATTCCTTCCAAGGCAGCCTGTCACTGGCTTCCCCAGGATCTTTCTATTAATGCTTATCCAGAGATTTCCTTGCTGCAATTCAAGCTCATTTTCTATTTTCATATACACTTTCAAGGCAGGAGCAACATGGCACTCCTGGGTCAAGTTTGTTGAGATTTAAACCCAGCCAGCTCCCAATCCCCACACAGCCACTTGCTCATTCCCCCACCAGAGGGATCTGGGAAAGAATCAAAAGGGTCAAAGCTGGAAAACTGATGTCTTGAGATAGAGAGAATTTAATAGGGAAAACAAAAGTCACACACATTAGCAAAGCAAAACAGGGAATAAATTCACTGCTTCCCATGGGCAGGCAGGTGTTCAGCCACCTCCAGGAGAGCAGAGCCCCATCACATATAACAGCTACTTGGAGAGACAAATGCCATCACTCCAAGTGTCCCCTCCTTCTTCCTCCTTCCTTCTTTTGCTTCCTTCTTCCTCCCATTTTTTTATACTGAGTATGATGTCCTATGGTCTGGAATATCCCTTTGGTCACTTGGGTCACCTGTCCTGGCTGTGTCTCCTTCCAATTTCCGGTCTCCTCACCAGTGTGGCAGCATGGAAAGCAGAAAAGGCCTTGGCTCTGTGTAAGCCCTGCTCAACAATAACAAAAACATCTCCTTATTATTAACCCTGTGTTCAGCACAAATCCAAAACACAGCTCCATACCAGCCACTGTGAAGAGGATTCATTCTACCCCAGCCCAAACCAGCACATTCCATCACTTATTCCACACCATTTTCATCATGCCCAGGTCCCACATTATTCGATATAACTTCATTAACTACCACCCTTCTTCCCATCGTTTGACATAATGCACAGAAGTAATCTCTTTTGTCAATGGAGCACCCCTAGACACTCATAAAATGTCCACAAATGTTTACAAAACATCTTTTGAGTTCATTTAGTCCATGACTTTAGGCTCTATCTGTTCTAGTAGTCACTCAGTTCAGGAGTGGTGTTGTGTTTTTTGGAGTTACTGGGCACCAAAACCAGCTCAGGTCTGGTCACTGATGCACTTAAACACCTTCTTGTAAGGCCTCTCCTCCTTTGATATAGTTGGTTTCTGCTGTACTAATTCCTGGAGCATGCAATTCAAATCACGGCTTACAACAATTTAAAGGCACATCCATTACAATCTCCACCCTTGGGCCTTTTTGGACCAGGTTGTCTGGCTTAACATCACAATGAACTCCTCCTCTCATCCCCAGCCTGGCTGCAACGAGGTGATGTAGACTATATTAATGGTGGATTTCCCCCTGAAGTCCTCCTCCATGGGCTGCAGGGGCAACATGGGCTGGAAGGGAGTCTCAGCTTCCCTGCTCCAGCAGGGGTTCCCACCCACAGAAGACAGTCCTCCTTGAACTTCTCCAGTGTGGGTCCTACTCAAGGGCTGCAGTTTTTCATGAACTACTCTAGTGTGGATCCCCTGTGAGGTCAGAGGTCCTGCCATAAAACCTACTCCAGGACAGGCTTCTCATAGGGTCATGCCATGCCACATTCTCCTTCAGGCATCCACCTGCTCCAGCCCAGGGTCCCCCAAGGGCTGCAGGTGAATCTCTGCTCCATTATGGGCTCATCCACATCCCTTCAACTCAAGATCATGCTGGATTTCCAGTCTGTCCAGCACAGCAGCACAGAAAGAGAAGCAATGCCCTGGCCACCTGCCAGCCCAGGAGTGTCACCACGGCTGTCACCAGGACCTTCCTGGGCACAGTTCTGTGAGGGGAGTGCAGTGCAGCACCACAGCAAAAAGTGGCCACCAACGAGCACCAGACCCTAACACAAAGTCAGAAATGCAGATGTTTACAGACATTCATACTGGAGAGTAAATCCATTGATTTGCAAGACCCTGTTAAGTGGTTTAAAGCAGTATTTAAGCCACAGATGTTTTTCCTGACAGTTGAGCATATGTAAAAGAAGCTGTGCTTTTCTGAAAGCCCTGGTCACTTGCTCATGGATGGAGACAGGAGGTTCTCACTCTATTATCTCATAGCCTGAATATGCCACCACACTCAAGAAGTGTTTTTCCCTTTATTTGTGTAATTGCAAAACATGGACAAATGTTAGTCAGATGAGACAAGATATTTTTCCCTTTAAAGGTCTTCATCTGTAGTGGGAAAATGGAACTTCTGTTTCTTTTTTCATGATGTCAGCCTTCTTCCCCTTCCCCTTCCCCCTCCCCTTCCCCTTCCCTTCCCTCAGAAAATATCTCTGCTTGGAAGTTTTTTGAATTAAAGATTAAGCTGCAGATGTGTTAAATAGATGCAATGTTCAACAGTTTACAATAGATAGGAATTAGGAATTTGATTTCAGATGAGTCAGGGTGCTTCACATGCTGTTGGTGCTACTAGTGTTGAAGCCTGATATTTATTTTAAAAACATCTGTCACAGAAGGACTGGAAGTTGTAAGTCTATGAGAGATTCTTCCTTCCTGATCCCTTAATCCATCCTTAATTCTTAAACAATCATGGCAGGAAGATAGACTTTTAAGTCCTCAAAAGGCTTCCACTATTCAGATTCAAAAAGTTTGAAAGAACCATTAAAAATTAACACTAATCTTATTGCAATGAAGTTGAATATACAGATTTCTATAATCAAATAAGAGATTAATTATATATTCAAAATGAAACCCTAAAAGCTACCACAGAAAATGCAGTGCTGTTACAGTGAGTTCAAGACTGAACAGGCTTTACAATGAGTAGTTAAATGAATTGTTACACAAATGATGTGTCTGGATGCTCCCTTCTGTGCCAATGTCTTTCTGGCTGAAGAGGCTGCACTATCTTCTTCCATGCCTGTACATACACATAATTTGAGAGTTATGGAAACAGATATCACTTGCCTTACATCTACTGTGCCATTGTGGCTGTGATGGAAAAGAAATTTTCTTCTACTACCAGAATTTGTGTTCCAGTGGCAAGAAGGATTTTTAATAACAGAACTATATATTTGCTCTTTCCCAAAGGAATAGGGGGAAAGAGACAAAATATAAAAATAAATACAAGAAAAAAACAAGACTATGAAGTAAAATAAGATGTTATGTAGTTTAATTTTGATTCATAAAAATATAAATATGTATCTAAGGATTTGCCTCAAAACAATACAGTATCAGTGGCCATCATATACATATATATTCACAAATAAAAAATAAAAGGATCTTTACAGTACTTGATGAACAATTTTGTAATACTTCAGTGGATCAGCAAAAGTCAGGTTTTGAGGAGGCTACTGTGTTATCTTCATTTTTTTTTACAATTTAGGTACACTTTCTTTGTGTTACATCATCTTGCACAATAGTTATGCACTGCATATGATTAAAGTGCACAAAAAATTTAAAATTTTCTATATATTATTGTGAAAATGCAAGCCAGTTAAAATATTGTTCAAAATAACCAAAGTTATTTTATACCTGCTCAAATGCATTTATCAGCCAAAGGTTAAACTCATATTTGCTCTGTAATACCAGTTGCAATTTTATGAATAGTGTTACAGGTGGTATAGTAGCTGTCATCACAGATACAATGCATCAAAATATTCAGCTGGCTTTTGGCTTTCTGCAAAGAAACTATATTTCTGATATGTTGTCAAAAGGCTTTTCTTTAAGCCACCGTTAATAGGTAAGACAGGTTAGATAATTTGGTACAAAATTCTGGTATCACGTTATGCATTTGGATGGATAACACAGAACAAGAAAAGCAAACCTGAGGAAAAATAAACAGTCAATCTTACTTTAATAGATAATCAGCTTGGTTTGTGAAGGCCAGATCAGAGTATTTCATATTAATTTTTAATGCCATTTGCAGTGGCATAAAATAAGTTGTAATATCAAAATGAAGATGGAACTGAGAATCACGATGTTAAACTACTTTTGACTGGAAACATGTTGAAATTTGAAGACATTTCTTTGAAAGATACCCATCTCGAAGGAAATCCACAGGGAAAGAACTGTGAAAAAACTTCTAAAGCCTTTTGTCTGAAGTATTTCCCAACAAAGACATAAATCACGGGGTTAATGCAGCTGTTGGTGGTAGCCAGCATATAAGCAAACTGCTCCCCAAAGTTGATCAGTTCCCCCCAGAAGCAGCCTTTGATCACTTTTGTATGGTATAACGTATCAAGGAATACAAAAAAATGGTGAGGAGTCCAGCAGAAAAGAAACATCAGTACCACAGTGAAGATCAGCCTGGTTGCCTTTGTGCCTTTGTGCCTCTTGCAACCCTTTGCTCTGAGCGCTTTCCGTTCTCTTGCTGTTTTTTGTAAGGACCTAATGGTGGAGAAATTGAGGAAGATGATTGCTGTGGATGGCAACAGAAACCCCAGCACGTTGCATATCAGGCTTTCAGCTGTTTCCCACGATGGGGTGGGGAAGTCCAAAGTGCACGCTGAAATATTCCACTGGGGAAAGTCTTTCACGGTCCGGAACATGAAAGCTGGGATGCTGAGAAGGATGCAAAAGAACCAGATGAGCAAGCAGATCCCTTTGGTCGTAGTTTTGCTCCATATCTCTCTGTGGTTCAAGGTATGGACAAAAGTCAGGTAGCGATCCACGCTGACGGCCACCAGCATGTAAATGCTGGTGTACATGTTCAGGGTGATGGAGGCGCTGATGCTGCGGCACAGGAAACTGCCAAAGGGCCAGTTAAACTCATTATTGATGTTCTCTGCCCAGAAAGGGAGGCACATGAGGAAGATAAGGTCAGCAACAGCTAAGTTCATAAGGTAGATTTCAGCTATCTTCAGGGGGCCCTTGTGCAGTGAATAAATGAAGAGGACAAACACGTTTCCAAGCATACCGATAACACAGACAGTGTTGATGTACTTGGGTACTATATAGTACACGATGTCCCACCAGTCATCCAAGTCTGGGCAAACAGTTGAGTTGCTCTGATTTTCACTCTGGTTTGAGGAGGGAATATTCAGTAGAGGAGGTTCACTCATCTTTTAAAAAATTCAGAAGGGAACAGGAGATATCTTTGAAATGAGAGAAAATGACTGCAAAAAAGAAGCATAAAAATGTAAAAGTTGCCTCCTATCAGTGGTGTAATAAACATTTAACTACTGCAAATTCTTTATTAATCCTTACTGCTTATAGGCTAGACCAATCCATACTTGATATATGCAGTGGTGGGAAAAGTCCCCAGAATTGTCAAGGGTAGAACTTCCTCTACATCCCATGAAGTTTCCTCTCCTTGTTTCCATTGTTTCAAGTGGCATAGAGGAAGGAAAGTGACAAATCAGTAGTTCTGTACATCTCCTTCAGATTGATGACAGACACAGATATGGGCGAATTGCATCTCCCTGAGAGTAGTGGGAGTCATGCTGGTGACACAAAGCCAGGTTTGCATCCTTCCCTGCCCTTTCTCTTACTCTTATTTACCATGCTATGTGCATTATTATATTACTGTATTATATACCATATAATATATATATTAATATATAATTATATTCTGTTATCCTGCTGAAGCAGGATCATGCCTCTTTCCCCAAACTGGGAAAGCTGCTCACTCTCTGTATGCGCCACTTGCTGCCTAAACTTTGCATTCTTTTGTTCCTCCTCGGTTCCTCCCACCCTGGAAATTGCTGTTAGATTAGATTTCTTATCGCCTTCAAATGTCAGCAGTTGGAATAATAAAACATTGGCTCCTCCAAAATGCTACACTAAAAATCATGCCTGGAGGGAAGGTCTCTGCAGCTCTAAATTAACAGCATCCTTCTCCAGGCTCCTAAGTGTTTAGTCTACCATAGCATTGACAATACCTTTATTTCTTTCTGGTAACTCAGTGTGAGATTGTGCAGGAGTTAGAACATGGGTAAAACCTTATCCTCCCATGAAAATCCACTGGACATTCTGTCAGAGATCCACTGTCAGGGCTGCCTCCTGCTTCATTCTCCTGGTGCTGCCATGCTTGATGATAGTGCCCGGATCCTGGTTTTTAGAGGCATTCAGTCTCAGAACATTACGGCAGGCAGGCTACTACTGAACCTGTTCTACCATCTGACATTTCAGTATTTCATATGCAGGTGAAGCACGTCAATCACAAAAAAGGATGTATTTGAAAAAATCAGTATCTTGCAATCAGTCATTCTAAATGTTGACTTTCTGCTGCAGCTATTTAACTCTGCCCTTTCAGCTTCTGTATTTTACACCTAGGAGACAGCTAATGATGGAATTTCTGAAGAGAGAATTTAGGACCATCATTCATCTCTTTTACATATTTGTACAGCCTCAGTGATGCCGGTATATGAGCATCTTGCAGTAGTTATTTTTGGGATGCCTCTAGGAATAAGTTATGTATTAATATTCCACATCAGGCTATCTGGTACTAATGCACAGACCGTTTTTCATCACTGCAGAATTAGCAAAGTTGCATCTGAATTCATAAACTCACTCAAGCTGGCAGCCTTGATGGGGAACTGAGCTACAATTCAAGTTAGCACAGCTCCCTGGATTTCCCTCACAACAGCCTGAATGTTACCTAGTTCACAGACCTCTCATGCAAACTAAGACAACTTGAGAGATTCTAAAACTACAGATAAAATACATATAGCAAATAAATGGTTGGTTAGCATCAAAGAGGCACTTTGTGAGACAGCAGAAATCTAATGCTGTTATAGCAGGAGAGAGCAATGGCAGAAAAGCTGTTACTTTATATTTGAAAAATAATGTAGAAGAAAGATAACAGTTAAACCTAAACAGAATTATTTATTTTACTAAATGTAGAATAAAAAGAAATCCTTATTGTCCTTGCTTGCCCTTTTCCTGACGACTTCTTGCTATCAGCTTATGCCAGTAACTCTGCACCCTTCAGACATGATCTCTCAGCTGGAGCTGCAAATTCATTCATGATGGGCTCAGCTAAAAACATTAGGGGGTTTATTTTTCATTGCTACTTATTTTCTTCACAGCTAAATCCAAATTCTTGTTCAGCTAGCAATGGTACCTGAGGGTTCTGTAGAGATTTCATTGCAAAAATTTCTTCAGAGTCTACTAATCAGTGTCTGAGCACGACCACAAGCTACAAGCCTTTTATAAATTTACAGTTCCAAATGTTCTCTTGACAGAAAATGCACTTTATTTTCCGTAATTTCTGCAGGTATTTTGAAGTATTTAGTGCTAATGGCCAATTAGCCACATGAATTGTTTTCAATTTCTGTCCTTAACACGTTCCAGTCATCTTTCATACAAATAATGACATCTTTTTCTTACTTTGAACTGATCTCTAATGAATTTCCATGCATGGTGCATCTATCACCCTTTTTACTATTAATACTCATTAGCCAGTGAGAGCAATTAGGTAAAATGGATCATGGCTTTACACATAAACTAATACTGACCTTCAGAATTACTTTCGTGGTGAAAAAGGAAAGTCTTACTAGACTGCACAGATCAGAACTGAGAGCACAAAAGTGTATTGTTTAGATAAAATACACAAATTATTTTAATAAGGATAATACATTTAAAATGATAGACATACCTACTCCTTGTCCTTCCTGGCAATCCAGACAGTTTCAAATTCAGCTGATAAACAGAAGCTACTGAGAGAATTCAAAGATGCATCCTGAGGCACAACTGAGTGACTGAGGGCTGTCCTGAGTGTTTTGCTGGCCATACACCATACAACATGTGGGTGATGTTACATTTTGGAAGAAAGCCCCAGGATTTTTTTTTTTTTAAAACTTTCCCAAATGTCAGCTGTAGTAATTTTAAAGACATGTGAAATATTTCATTCTCATTGTGAAATAATACAAGCCATAAGTCGTGACTCTTGTCATCCTTTGACCGCTAATTAAAGCTCTCAAATTGTCCTTGGCAATTAAAAGTTCCATTGTGTGAACGTCTGTAAAAATAATAACTTCATTAACAGCTCTGAATTGAATTCTCTGTGCCAATGCACACAGGGAGGAACTTAGGTTTTTGTTGTGTTGGGAGCTCCTTTTCCTGCTAGACATGAGGGGAAACCATGCCAAGGAGCTGGGGTAAAGCAGTATAGATTGGTGGGAATGGCTGCTGAAACATGAACCTTGCTAAACCCCATTTCCACTGTTTTTGCAAAGGTTTTTGCACTCTGCTATGGGTGTCCAGGGCATGAATCTCTATGAATATTACTTCTCAGTTATATTCATGATGACTGCTATATTTTCTCAAGCTTGCACCCAAATAAGCTTCTTATTTTTCTGATTACTTTCTGGGATCAAGTTGCCTGAGAGTGGCTGTTCATAAATTATTTTTATCTTTTTCATTCTCACTGTCCACTGATTAAAGCAATATTTTTAAATGATAATATCTTGCACCTCAGACTTTACATGCAAATCTGTCTTAAGTACAGCCATGTAAAGAATGTGAGTTTTCAATTAAAAAAAAAAAAAAAGAAAGAGAAATTATCAAGGGACAGGAATGCTATTTACTTAGAGGAAAGCATTCTTTTCATTGGCTGCTGAACCACCACATGCACTTCTTATTCAATTGTGTCCATTTTTGTTTGATAAATAAGTTAAATGAAAAGGCAGGGGAGGTTAAATGGTGATACCTTACTATGAACTTCCCTATCATGAAAAATACTTTTATTCCAAATTTTTATTCATTAAGGGATAATGTTAGTTATGCAAACAGTGATAAAATTGATAAACAAAAAAAATGTTCCAGTTAACACCATCACAATGAAGAAAACTCTAAATGGCTCAGGATTAAATTTTTTTTTAAATATCTTGTAAAATTTTAATTTCAGCAAAGACTTGAATCACAACATGTAATTTGTGAATTGCACATTATGTAAGGAATCCTAGCAAATTACAGGAGGGAAACCTGGAAACAACCCATCTCACACTGACTCATGAAAGTAAGTGCAATATGACAGGAGATTTTCGTCACAGACTTTCCAAAGCCTCCTCTTTGCTTACACTACTACATTTCCGTGTTTAAGTTATTTTTTCCATAATGAACAACATTTAAGCAATAACAAGAAGTTTGGAATTTGTCCTTGCTTGGACATGAATCTCTAGGATCTGCCAAGTTCCACATTTACTCACAGACTAAAATAAAATAAAAAACTGCAGCTGCATCTAAAATTTATATGATAAATAACAAGTCTTCAAAAACTTGTCACATCAAAATGGGATCAAAATACTGGTTTTGCAAATCCCACTCCTCTTCGCAAATCAAGTTTCTTATTTTCTGTTGTTCTCCATTGCTATATTTGGAACATTTTTCAGTAATGGAGAGAGATGAAGTCCATGCATTTAGTAGAAAAAGTAAATAGGCACTGCAGTAGCTCCAGCATTTAAAGATCCTAGAACAAGTCTACAGAAGAAGCTGTATACAGAAACAGAACTTTATACATAAAGGGGATTTAATTTATTATGTCTTTGCAACTTAATTCCTCATTTCAACCTACAGAAAGTATATAAAGATCTGGTAACATTTCAGAGTTTAGACAGATGTAATGGACCATGAATTGAAGGAATGTGAAGGGTTAGTTTAAAAATATCTATGAGTCCACAGTTAAAAGTTTTTTCTACCATAAAAAAACATACGTGTCTATTGGCACCTTCAGCTCAGGATACTCACAGCATTTTTGATGTTTTATGGTTTTTTATGGTTTATGTTTTAAATTTGAATGATCTTCAGTCACACCATCTAGGCAGACTTTCCTGCAGAGAGTAAACATTTTCTAGAGCTGCATAAGAATTTAAAAACTCTAACTGAGCCTCTCTGATCAGAATGATTAAACAAACACTTTGATGAACTTAGAGGTAAGACTCTTTGCTTAATTGTCACACAAATTACAAGGTAGACAAATGTCAAAAATCCCAAAGGTCTCCAGAGTTCTGTCTCTTGGTCCAACAGTTCAACCATTAAAAATCTTCCTTTTAAGATGGCTGGAGCTTTTAATGATTGGGACAAAATATCTTTTTGGATCAGTGTGTTTCAACAATTTAATTTTCTTTATTGAAATGTTTAGCAAATCAGCTTAATTATCTGCTATAACTGTACATATGTTCTGAAACATCAGAAAGGGTTTTTGATATGACCTTTTGATGTAAAACTTTCTTCAGCTTGGTTGGATTTCTTCACATATACTATAGAGATTGCTAAGGAGAGCTTAAACTCAGGTGCAGTTATTTACAATTCCCAAAGACTGATCCTTGTATCACCACAGTGTGGTAATAATCAAGCCCTACTAACTACAGTTTACAGAGCTTGAAACAGCAAAATATGAAGGAGCCAATATAGGCTGAATACCCAGCGATGAACTGATAGAAGAATGTAATGGAAAGTTGATTCAGTGGCTGAAGACTGCTTAGGGATTTGGGAGACCTGAACCAAGATCCTATCTCCTCCGCTGAAACCCTGTCTAAAAAGGAGCAACTTTCTCCTGTCTGCAGCGAGCGCCAGCAGTTTGTGCAACAGCTTTTAAACTCCTAATTTTTCAAGTGAAGCCAATAATCCACATGAAAAATGAGAGAGTGGAGAAATGAGAATTATTCCTGCCTGTAAATGCTGAAGGCCAGAAATATCATCTGGCTGTTGATATCTTTGCCATTCCTCTGGCAATGGTCCCCACCTCCGGCAGGCTGAATGGGGAGCCAGCTCTCTGCATGGCCAAAGTCTTGAGAACAGTTGTGGCAGCCTCAGAAAAAGAGAAGGTGGGAGCAGAGGTAAGGCAGGATAAAGAAGAATAAAAATATATGATTACTGCTTGGCATCTTCAGCTCTGAAATTCTCAGGACAGAGTCTGACCTCATTTTACTAAAAATCCTTCTCATATTTTGTCATGTTTCTCTAAGAACAGAACCGAGCCAAGTGTGACTGGAAACTGTCAGTAGGTCAGATGTAGCTTGGATGTTACCCTTTATTTATTGGGGTTTTTTGTTGCATGTATAAATGGTGCATGTGAATACCACAAATGTGTCATCACACTGAAGAGTCGGTAAAATGTGAATTAAACAGTCTGTGAGCTGACACTGTTTTGTGATGTTCTGCAGAAGCTGCTGCAGGGGATTTCCATTGTTGCTGGCATCTGCATAGAACCTTGAGATATCAGCAGGCAGAGAAAAAATATCAAAAATATTTCAGTGCTTAGCAGCCTTAATTCTGATTTAAACTTTCAAAGGGACTGAGGGTGGTCAACAGAACTCAGAAATGGGACCTGAAAAGAAATATCTCAAAGTAGCTAAAATTCTGTTCCAGCCTGCTTTCCTTTGGTGTAACAGGAAGTGAAGTAAGCAACTGGAATGGTTGAACTTCTGACAAATCATTCCTTAGTAACAGGATACAGGCTGGAGAAGAAATGCCAGGAAGTCTCATTTCTCAAAGTACTTTATTTTCTTTTGTACATGCTTACGGCATAGGAAAAAAAAAAAGTGCCTATATATTTACATTATTTAAATTAATGTGATATTAACATAATAACATTTTTAAAATTTTACTTCTCAGTACCAAATACTCAGAAATGACTTCTGTTGCCTCACTAACCTCTGTATGGAGTTCCTTCAGTGTAAGGGTTGCATGAACAGCATGCTCATGGATGAGACAGTATAACACTGGATATAACAGAAAGCCTTGCAGTGTTTCATCAGAGTTGCCCCCATTGCTTCAGACAATAAAAAGGATGAGCAATAGAAGTATTTATGACATAGGATTATACTGGATTTTCAAAGAAAAACCATGGAAATTGCCTATAAATCATATACAGTGATCTAAATCCCATAGTCTTTAAATCACATCTACACACTTGTATTTTGTGGTTTAGTTAGTTGAAGGTTTAATACAAATTTCCCATCTTAAATGAACTTTATTGCTGCATTCAAGCTCTGACTGATGAAGACCAGTGTAGTTGCCATCTGACTTTACTCATGTCACCAAACTCCATTTCCCTTGGTAGCTTTAAAAGATGCAACCTTAAATGCTTTGCAAAGAGCTAAGACTGTTAGTTTCAGCGTATCTTAGACCATCTTCCACTCAGTTTTGATCAAGCTTCCTAGAGGTTAAAGTGCATATAGACAGTTCAGTACACTATGAGTTCTTTACGCGTGTAATCAATTTAGCTCAAAAAACCAGTCCAGCTGGGGAAAAGCTATCTTGTGTTAAAATCTCACAGATTAACTCTGCAAATAAAATGTAGTTATTACTAGAATATGAAAAGGCCATTTTTGAATACTCTGAGCTTTCAAGACCCGTGTTATCTTCAGGTAGATTTCTAATGTAGTTAGGTGATGCTCTCCTTCAGTGTCAGTTTCTTCTGTTTGTGAGATTACACCAGTTGTGCTGAGCTTTTGTATGTCCATTGGCTAATATTAATTATGCTTTGTGAATACTCAAAACCTGAGTCTCTGAGCTGAAGTGTAACCATGAATATAAATAGCATTCATCCACTCAAAAGGAGTAAGTGAATGCTTTCCCCTCAAGATGGAAGAGGTAAAGAATCTTCTGTGAAGAAAACCCAGCTGACTTCATGCAGGTGGGTGCAGGTTCCCTTCCACTTCTGTTTTACCTTTTTTTCAGCTACTTTTCATATGTACTTGCTCAAATAAATCTGTAACTGAGCAGAACAGTTGCAAAAAGGCACTGCTTGTCAATAAAAAAAATCAGATCATTTCGGATGACCGAAGAGAGAAATTAAAAGCCCAAAAGATAGACAATCTAAAAATGCATCCTACTGGATTCACTTAACAGAATTTACTCAAATATAAGCACCTCCCAGACAAAAAAAATCTTATCTAACACACTATTATGGGCACCACAGGTAGCTGCACAATCCTGACAATAGCTTCTGTACTGGGGCTCTGTTCGGAGAATACTATGTACACCTTAGAAAAACATTCCAACTGATACATGGGCCAAGTATTCAGCCATGAAAATGTAAATAAGCTACAAAATAGGATTCAATCACAAAAAACATTCAATAACATTAGAAGCAGGTCTCTTTATGGAATTTCCATTAAGATCAAACCATTGTTTTCCCTCACATAATGAACACTACTACATGTTTACTCTGTTGACCCGTAGCAGATGGATATAAGCAGAGACTGATATGTTAGAAGGCTTTCTTCCTTTAAGGATTTCCTAAAATTATGCTATTGGGGTACTGACAAAACAGACTTTTTCCTTGGGTATTCACTTGAAATGGAAGTTCTTAAAGTGTCCAGGGAGTTTTCCATCTGCACAGAGCGTAATTTTCCGCACCTCCTTGTGAACAACCCCTTGTAGAATTCCACAGCCTTCTTCTGGAAGTTTTTACCAACAATCACATACAAGACTGGGTTCAAGCAGCTGTTGCTAAAGGAACAGTAGGTGGCTATCTGGGTCATTATGTCATTGATGTCTTCCAGGCATTTGAGAGTGGGTGAGAAGTAACGGATTGTGTCGATGAATGTGCTGATATGGAATGGAAGCCAGCAAATGATGAACAGCAGCAGCACAGCAAGGACTAGCATGGTGGCTCTTCTCTCTGTGTGGACTACCTTCATTTTTCGTAGCTCACTGCTTCGTAAGGCTTTGATGATTTGCACAGTGCAATAGGTAATTACACTGAGCGGGATCACAAACCCCACAATATTCAGCAAGCAGTTGTTTGTGGGCTCCCAGTAACTGGCTGGGTAAAGAAGAACACAGGCTGTGACGTTGTACTCGTCAAAATAACGCAGACTTCGAAACACCATTGTAGGTGAGCACATGAGCAATGCACATGTCCAAATTACAAAACAATTCCATTTGGCACAGACGGCTCGTCTCATCCGTCCAAGAGACATGGTTTTCACCAAGGCCAGGTAGCGGTCAATGCTCACTAGTGTCAGGAAATAAACGCTAGAATATAAGTTCATGTAACTCATAATGTTGATGGCTTTACAAAGAAACAGGCCAAAAGGCCAATGAAAATTATTAGAAATATTAATGGCCCAGAAAGGTAAAGTACAGACCAACATTAGGTCAGCAAATGCCATGTTTGCTAGGTAAATTTCAGCCACTGTGCAGCTACTCTTGTGGAAACACAGAACAGTGAGCACAAAGGAATTTTCTATTGATCCCAGAATAAATATAAACCAGAGAAATCCAGGCTGAAAATCCTGTAGCCATTTCCACACATCTGCACTAACACATTCATATTGATCTATCTGATGCACTCCTGAATTATTGTGGAAATTTTCTGGACTGACTGTGATCTCCTGGGTGGTCATGTTGTACAGCTGCGTAACATTTTCAGTTGTGATGGAAACCATTTCTGTGAAGAGAAAAACAGGTGACATAAGATTGCTGCATCTAGCTCATTGCTGCAAAAGACACAATAAGAAAAACTGTCTTTTGCATTTGCTAATGTCCTAGAAGAGTAGCTTTTGAACAGATTAACAGATCCCTGTGTTGTTTCTCACAGACACTGGGCATGTCTGTGGAATGTTTCACAAACTGCATTGCTATGGACTGCCTGGACCAATTTTAGGCAAGTAAAACAGAGGAGATGTAGCAACAACAGATATTGTTATGAATGGGTTAAATGAAGAGAACATTTAGAAGCCTTTATTCCCTAGAAATGAGCTGCACCAAGTCTTCGTTGATTCTTTGAGGATGTTCGTCATTAGTTTGTTTTCTTATCTTTTTATTTCATTAGCCATGGTCTCCTAAAGGACAGGTGTGCCTTGTGTCTCAGGTTGCTCATGGTAAAGCTGCTAGTCCTGTGTCACATCCTGCAACATTTTACACCCTCCCCTGTAGAGCAAGAACTGAGTGGAATTCAGCGGTGCCTCCTCCCCAAAGAACACCATATATTTTCCCAAATGTTATGAGTCTACAATAAACAGACATTTAGTTTGCCACTCTAGTTTGCATTGAGAATGCTGAGGGATCAGTGTTTGCCAGCAGTGTGCCTTTCTCAGCTCCTCACTGAAATTGTCTGTGTGTTTCTGTCTCTGTTACAGTCTCCGTTTGCAGCCAAGTCACAGAAGAGATAAATGGTACAACTTTCATGAGGGAGGTCCCTTTTAAGAGGTGCACAGTGGGTGGTTTGACAATTTGTTAGAGACAGTAGCCATCCTATAATCCAGGACCTGTCTGCAGACAGCCAGCTTGGGTGCAAGAGCGCAGTCTGAAAACCAGAATTCTGAAAACATTCTACAGATCAGAACAGCCTGGGATTGTACAGGGAGCTATTTATGGGCAGAAATGTCAGCTGTGTACTTAAATGTTACTAGAACTAAGCAGAAGTTGAGTGTGCAGCATCATTCCCTACTGATAAAATGTTAACTGTGTTTTCTTTTTGTTGTGTTCTTGGATAATGAATGCTGACATATTATTCAAATGCAAGATTGGCTTCCCAGATCTGTAACTATGTATCTCTGGACTGAGTGATGGAAATGATGTTCTTTTTTCAGGTCTTTATAATAACCACTGCTTATATTATCATTTGATCGGAAGCTTTTCAAATATACTTTTAATTAAGACATTTGTCCTATACAAATGTTGGTAACTTGGAAGTGAAAAGGGACACACCTGCAATTCCTGAGAGGATGAGGGTTCCCACTTGTTTTCTGGTTGCTGGAATTGTTGGCTAGTAAGTATCAGTGCTTAATATGCATAGAGAAATTTGGCTATTGGTTGCAGAATTGATGAAAAATGATGGTCATATTTTGTGTACTTTGTGTTAATAAAACACTGTAGCACTTAAATATCTCAAAGCCCAGCTTGTGTGGACGTGAGAGCTGCCACTAATGAATTGCAAACAGCAGTTTCAAGTCTCCCTTTCTTTTTATGCTGGCACTTTTCACTGTAAAAACACATAGAAAGTGAAATACTAATGGATGGCCAACAAGAGGTCATCTGAGAATGGAGAAGTTCTGTTGCCTGGTGCAATTATCAGAAACTGTTTCTTCTGCTTGTCGTAGGCTGTGAACCAGCAGAAAAAAAAATAAATTGTAAGTGCATTATTTTACACTTTGAGGTTGCATGTACGCACATATTAAATAAGATGAGCATTAGTAATTCAGAGAGTGGTCATAAAGGCCACGTTGGCTTTTTCTGTGGTTTTCCCTCATTACATTAATTTACAGAATTTAATTTACAGCAAATAGCAGCTCCAAAACTGCATACTGATTTATCTGTATTTTCTCTGCAATTAATCTCTTTCAGATTTTGGTTTTAGAAGGGAAAGACCTAGAATACTTTAAAATAAGTTAGTTATATGTCTAGGAACAGTGTGCAGGGACTAGTTAGGACATGACCAAGTCCATGACATGGGACTTCTGGCAACCTGCCTCCTTGGTCCTTAGCACAAGTCCTTCCATAATGCATTGCTAGAAATGGGGGAGTGAACAAGGTAAAATGTGCTAATTATCAATTTACAAACCCTAATATTTAGGGTTAAAATGATGTGCTTGATGCTATTCTGTATTATCACACAGGAGACTCATTTAAAGTATGTGATTGTTGAATAAATTATGATTGACAAAGCCACAGCTTAGAGAAGGCAGTGATTTGCTGTTTTCTTGTCATATTTTGGTGAAAATAAATGTGATCCTCTCACACATTCTCCACAAATACTTTCTGTGGAAGAAATGCAAGACAAGCCTCATATCTCAGCAGGGACTTTCAATAAGATTTTATGTGGCAGTCTTGACTGAAATACTGCCCAGCTGAAGTAATCTATCATTACTGATTCTGAGGGACCCCTGTGGTGACTGAATTTGAACCTGATGGAGTTCACGTCCTGTTGTGAGTTACCTCCTCTTTGACAGTCTGTAAAACCCACTGTCAGCCATTATCTCATGCTGTTCTGGAGTACTTTTTAAATAGCATTGGGAGCAAGGGACGAGGTTTTGATGGAGGGTGTTTCAGGGTGCCCTGGTGGGAGGCAGTCATGGCCTGGACAGTGCTGCTGGCAGCCAGCCCTGTGCCTCTTGCAGACATTGCCCTCACCAAGGCAGGAGGCTTTGGGGTCACCCATGGGGGACACTTGGGGTATTGGCAAGAACCTGCCAATGCTGCAAACGAGGAACCCTTGCAGAGGGACTGGGAAGAAGGGGTTAATTAACTGTTGGATTGTCATTACAGGCAGGTGGAGAAGGACTGCAAAAACACGGTGGTCACCAGTGCCACAGCCTGAAGCTGTGAGGACTGGGCAGTCACCAGGGCACCTTGGTGTCTCCTGCCAAACTCACGGGATGTCCTGCTGTTCAAGGACTGACCCTTATAGCGGGGCGGGTTCTGGCCGGCCCTGCAGCCCGCCCGCTGTAAGTGCTGTGTGCCAGAAATCAGGGCACACAGCCACCTGGGTTCTTGAGCAGTGTGAGTGGGAACGCCATCAATGGCCTAGGAAGAAAGCAGGGCTTCGACCTGGGTACTTCAGGGAGGTGTTTATTCAATGACACGTGCCCAGTAGACGGCGATTTGCCCGGGAAACCTGGGGTTTTACAGTGGGGTGGGTACCATAGGCGGAGACAAGGCTCTCCCAATGGGGTTCCAGCAGGGGTGGAGTGGAACAGCTGTCCTTTAACAGGGGAACGAATGGTGAGAGACATGGGGAGAGGTTGCTGAGCCCCAGCCAATCCCGCGATTCTCTCCCTAGAACCTTCTGGAAGGCAGGGAGAGGCTTGGACAGGATTGACAGGTGCCAGGGGCAGGGTTTACAGAACTGACAGGTGGGGGGGAATTGGAGCAAACCAAATGGGGAAAAACCGAAGGGGAATGCAGAATACACCATTGGAACTGTACAAAACTTCAAATACAAAATGAAATACAATGAACCCTAAAAACTAAACCACCACATACCCACGCATACAGCCCTGGAGGGAGCACGCCAGAAGACAGGCATGAGTTAGTCAGCAAGCCAGGGATAACACCTAGAGTCCAGCAGAGTAGTTAATCCTAGAATGTGGAGGGAAAATGTCCATGTTACAGCAATACATGCTGGGGCCTATGGAAGTTCTTTAAAGAAAAGGAGAGGAGTGTGTTGAACTGGAACAAAAAGTCCTCTAAGGATCAAGAGTTATGAGCTAAGGAATGGAAGCATAGGAGAAAAAGGGTCAGAGCTGAGTTAATGCTACTACTGGGTTAATGCAAGCTCTGGCACAGCTTTACTGCCCAGATGGGATATGCTGCTCCAGGTGAATATTTGTCACCACCTCTTTTGGATCTGGATGAAGCCCTACAGCTACTGAACTCATGACTCTATTAGTATTGCTGCTAGAGTTAATCTTTCTTTGAACTATGCTAAATATTTTCATACAGTGGATAACTAAATGTCTTGTGATGGTCTTAGTCATGTCTTCTACAAGGACAAATTCTGAAATGTGTAATTAGAGTTTAGGTTATTTCAATGTTACCTGCAGTAATCTACTCTGTGGGAGTAAGAGAGACTTTGTAGTGTATATTTTACAGCTGTTGTGACTTTGCTGATTACATGTTTTGCAGAAACAAGGTGTGAAATTTGTAATTAGTATATTCTGAGATTGTCACAATATTAACCTTGCTAACTTAGTCCTCAGAGACAAGAGGTGGAGCCTAAAACAGATAAATGCTGTTATGATGTTAACTGCTATAATGTTGTTTGCTGGAGCAAAAGAGAGACTATTAAAAAGCATAGGTACACAGTCCTGACGTTTTCCTACACAGACTAATTTTCAAGGACAAAGGATAGAGTGGGCTCAAGGCCCCACTAGCCTTCTCTAAAGGAGGAATTTCTTCAATGGATGATCATGCATGATGAAAGTTGCCTAGGAAGCAGCCGTATTTTCCATTTATTTCAGGGATTTCTTAGCAAGGCCATGTGAGGGATAGGTATGACACCCAGACTGTAGCATCCTTAGCAGAATTTTATAATTACCTGGTTTGCTTTAAGTGCTGTCAGTGGCCCAATGTGTTTTCAGATACATACAGCTGGCCTGCCATACATACATACAGCTCCACCCACAGCTGGGGGTCAGTGGCACAGAGGAGAGGAAAAGCTGGGAGCAAGAATATGTTTTTGAATGAGTGGCTGCAAATTGAGAGGCACTGGCTGACTTTCTGACATGGTGATACTTCAGAAGACACGTTAGCTGCAGAAAGACTATCAAGGGCTGCCCCAGCCTCTCCTCTGACTCTCTGTTTCTCTTCAGAGCCCAGCCTGCTTTGACAATTTGTATTTTTTGTGTGAGTTTGCCCTCCTGAACATCTCTGAGCCCAGCTTGGGCAGCCAAGTGTCCCCTGGTGCTGCCTATTTGCCAGGCAGCCTTGCTTCTTCAAGCTTATATAAAAGCTACAGTAAATGTAACACAGGAGCTGCCAGAGCCATGAGAGGAGAAAGGGTATTCGCCTGACAGATCTGCTGTGACTGAAATGGGAAACAGCAGGAATTTAAAAGCTGCTGTAGGTAAGGGAGGTCTTCTGCAGTGTGATCTGTGCAAGGAAGCCTGGAAGTCCTGCTGGCTCTGTGCAAGCGCCACTGCTGCCCTCAGGAGCTTGGCGTGTAAACCTGATAGACTCAGCAAGTTGTTAGGAGGCTGTAGGGATGTCCCCTAAACTGCCTCATTTGTGACCATCAGACAGGTACTTGCTGGCCAAGGAGAGGGAAGTTTAATTTTAACAGCTTTGGAGGATTTGGCTCCAGGACAATGTCTATTTGTGAGGAAAAGGAGTATTTTGTTTAGTAATAGGTTATAACAAAACAACCTCAATACATAATTTCTCCCTCAGCCATACCAACAGGTCTAGCAGGCCTGAAGCACATGTGATGGGATGGCATAAGCAGAGGCATTGCTCAGCAAGAAGCCAAAGGTGTGCTGGAAGATTGAGCTTCAGTGGTGGACCCTTACAAAATTCAGAATTTAGTATCAACAAAAATTCAGGCAACCCATCCTGCTTACAAATTCTATACCTCTCCCTAAGGTTTATTTTCAAAGCTTCTATTTCAACCTGGTCTTCTTGCAACCTTTACTCCGGTAGAAAAACCACATTTGTCATCTATCCCCAGTACACAGAGACTCTTCCTTCCACCTAATCCAAGCCCAGTGGGGCTGCTCATACCCCACTCTTTGGCTTCAAATGGGTTGAGTTTGTATCTTTAGCTGGATGAATATTGGAAGGTAAAATGATATCACTCTTGTAGCATCTCTGAAACATGTTCTGAAATATTCTCTCTGGATGTCCTTTTAATTCTCTGTTACTGTGGAGGCAATAGTTATTTTGGAGAGGTAGTGTGGGAAACATTCCTAAAATGTACTGCTTTTACGGATCCCACAAGACTAATTTTTAATTTCCAGTCTTTGTATAATGAGTCTCTAATGGGCTTTACTACATTTGAGGTCGCAGATCAGAGGACACTTTCTGTGACAGTGTTAATTTAAAAGTTTCCTGCTTGTCATTCACTCTTCACTGTCCCTTTTACCTTATGGCTGCCCTGGCAGTTCATGAGTCTTCACGTTGAACCAAATTCAGGAACTTGCCTGGGACAAAAAATAACCTTGTAAAAGAAAAAATTCTTTTTAACACAAATCAGCTCCATAGTTTGCCAGAAAACTAAGGCAGTAAAGAAAATATACGGAGGAGCTAGTTCTCAAAAGTGTAATTTTTAGATATTGTTGTGTAAGCTTGAAACACACCATGGAAAGAAACTGCTGCTCTGCAGTTACTGTTTAAGGTATCTGCATCAACTATGTTAGAAAACAATGGGGGAAAAAGTTGTTCTGTTAAAGTAGTTATTTCAAAAACAATGAAACTAAAGTGAGAAGAGGCTACTAATTTTTCTCCCTTTGTGGGAGATGAAGCCACTCAATTCCAGCTAAAGAAAAATATGGAGAGAGCAGAAGTTTAATCAAGTGCAATGCATAACATATTTTTATATATAACATGTTATATTATATATTATGCAAAGTACTTTAAGCTAGTTTGTTCCTCTCTTTGTAGTCATTGGGCAGATGAAAGATCTATTTCCAAATCTCTAGTCTGTTTAACTTGGAATAAAATCTGGAAACTGGGTGATTCACATGCCTGTATACCAAGAGGCCACAAGCTTATTGAATAATGTTGATTTAGAGTATTCATCTTTATGAAGCTATTTCCAGTTAGTATTAATACTTTAATAAATACTTAATATGAATCTTCCATCTTTGGAAATATCATCAGTTTTGAGGTTTACAGTGTCAATCTCACAACTCCTTCTCCCTCTCCTTGTGAATACTTTCTGCTCTTCTCTTTAAATCTTCAGGATTTTGATCTTCTTGGACCAGCCCAACTCCTGCTCCCTTAGACTTAATGTGGCTCTGCTCCTGGTGCCCTGAACCAAGGGACATGGCCTGGTGTCCCTGAGCCAAGATGATAACTTTCTGACAATAAGAGAAAAGCAAATAAATCTTGCACAACACAAGTCACAGCTGGATCTACACTTTTACTCTGTGTACTATAGTGTGTTTGCACAAAATGTTTTGACAACTAAGAAGGAAGATATTCAAACAGGAGAAAACTGACCACAAGCTCATTCTGCAAGGCTGGCAGGATATTTTGGTTTGTTTCTTTTGGCATTTCCCATTTGAGAACAGGTAAGGTTAACCATGAGTGCTCACTGCCCAGAGCTCAGCCAATGCTGTGCTCCCCTGGTTGAACTGTCCTGCAAGCCAAACTGCACATTTGTACAGCAAAAGTAGCAGCTAAAGCAGTACTTGGAGTGAAAGCAACATACCTTGGCCCCAGGAAACTCACAGGGCTCCCTGCTGGGTGTCAGTGACTGTTGGGAAACCTGTCCTGGGGCAGAAATCTTGCATGTCCCTTAACACTTCTGCATTCATGGTGCTCAACTAAAAAGCTGAATGATCACAGCTTGCACAAATTAGCTGAAGTACAAAGACAAATAAGAGACTATAAACTTCCTGAGTTTTATAGTATGACATGTAGATTTAACAAGTTGCAACAATGTCAAAGCTGGTTGTATCTACTCCCCCGAGCTCTGCAGACATCTGCAGAATTCTTTGCTGTAGACAAGGGATCGATGTACCCCATCAACACTACAAAATTAAATGCTAAATACATAGCATTGTGAGATCAATTTAATATCCATTGCAGGAGTCTGATAGCATGTGAAATGGCAGGTCTGATGGTATCAAACAGTACAATGTTCCTCTCAAACAGCAGACAATACCCTAAGCCTAGTGAATAGCTAAGGTATCCATTGATAAAGAAATGAAATGCTAGTGATTGTATCGAGAGTAGCTTGTGCACTTAGATTATATTTCTTTCTTAAGGTGAGAATTTCCTGCTTTAGAAAACAGTCTTTCCTGAAACCCAGATAGCTCAAACCTATTGCAAGAACGAGGCCAAAACCAGCTAAGCTGGAAAAGAAAAAGGTGAATTTTCACCTGGCTGATGACAGCTTTTGGGACGTGGGCTGGAGGAGCCGAGCCATTCCTAGTGTGAGTTCTCAAAACTGGTCTTGGGGTTCATCTAGTTTAGTTACAGTCTTGATCTCAGTATGAAGGACAGGAGAGCATTGATGAACCATGCCAGTGACATAAATTGCTTGATATCTTCATTACAGAGAAAACTAGGAATATCCTGCAGAGACAAGTGGATGATATTAGTAAAGTCTCAGAGGTGGAATGGTAAGAGGAAAAGGCTCTAAGTCCTGAAGCATATCAGTTCCCCAAGAAAATGAGGTAGTCATGCTCTTTGATCCTCCTTGCTGTAGTGGAGGCACAGAAGAGCTGTTCAGCAGTGCACAAACCTCCACTGAAGGCTCTCTCACTGACCTGCATGTGGATGTCCGCTAAAGCTTTGCTCTTTGATGCATTACTCCCAGCAGACCTCTTCAACTCAGTTTTGCCACACCTTTCTCTTAGCAATTGAAATACTGCTCTTTTCCCTGGGTGACAGCATTAGGTTCTCATGACTATGTAAAATGTGAAGGTCTAATGGCCTAGTAGTATTTGTCAGTATTGGTCCCTCTGAGCATAAAATATTTAATGGAGAGATTTGCCTTTCATATGAACTGGCTCTGTGCCGTGAAAGCACTTTACTTCTAGCACCTTGAGGACATTTTGACAGCCATTTAGGAAAAAAGAAGAGATTTGCCATCTCAAGCGCCTCCAGTCACTATAAAATTTACATTGTTGTCATTTATTTGCAATAACGCAGCATTTCCTGCACATTTTCACCACTGTCTTTCACTGGTGTGGCCTTTGAGGAAAGACCAAGTGTCTCCAGCAGCAAAGAGCTCCCAAAGGAGCTCACAGTATATGTGGCTGTTGTCACAAAGTCTAATAATGATTTCTTTGACAGCTACTGCTTTCCTCATTTCTTATCATACACGTAGCTGATGTTTTTACTCTGCTGTAATTAGAAAAAACATAAAAGACATTTTAACCTGTCACATTATGTCTGAAAATCACATTTGCCGCTACACAGTCATCCCTTGCCAGCGGCTGGACATTCTTCAGTCACTACTGCTGTTTCCATTGCTGAGCCACATACTGATGGCTCTGTGCAAGCAGAGGAGTCCTTAGCACAGGAGGCATCACAGGCAGAATCTGGCCTCCCTGTAAATCAGTAATATAATGCCTCGTGCTTTATTAATGCCTTTCACCACAGGGGTATATGGATGGCTTCACTGAGTAACGGGGCAGTTTCCAAACAGCACTTCAGGCTCTGATAGCAGAATAGGCTAGAAAGTATCCAACTATAACTATACAAAGCTTAGGCTACAGTACAGCTTTAATTTTGAACAGGTGAAATTCAGAAGAGATGATATTTACCCAAGTTGTTCAGGTTAGCACCTCTAATGCATGGGTTTCTGAAGGTGGTCCTAGTTTAATTTAGAACTTCTGACAACAGCTACACTAAACTATAAACTCAGATTTCAACTTCCCGAATAGGTTTTCTTGTGGATCATGACAGAGAATGGTCCCTAGTATCCCTGATTTGTGTCATGGAAGGCAATTCAAATGTGACATGATACTCAGTGTCTCAATGACAGGTTGTTTTTATTAAAGAATTTGAGGATTTTTTTGTTTATTTTAAATTTCATATTATTTTAAAAACTAAAATTAGAGCATGGCAGTGCAAGCAATGGAGAGTTCCCTTCTCAAGGACAAGCCTAGTCTGTAATGAACTTCACTTCTTAAATGATAAACTTCAGAAAGCCATTTTGCCTTGTCCTGCCTAGGTCAAATACATCCTTGTACGTTGCTGTTTCTTGAGCAGCTGGGACAGTCATTTCATATTATTTTTGTGTATCTGCTCCTCACTTTGCCAGTACATGAAGTATTTGCAAAGGGAAAGAGGTCAGTTTTCACACAGCATAAATAGAAATCACCATACTCTATATATTGTAGAGAAAAGCTCAAAACCAAGTGTACCTGTTAGAAATAGTCTGTAATTCACACTATAGTGAACTTCAAAGTGTATTGCAATTATCTTGATAGTAATAGCAGATAAAAATTTGATATAATCCAAATGGAGCCTATTTTTCTTCTGAAAACCCAGGGGAACTCTAATGACAACAGTTCTTTAATGGGAATACACCCTATCTCTATTAGAATTTAAGTGTTCAAATACATGATGGAGATTTGGCGATTGAACTGTACAAACATGGATATGACTTTCAACACTGAGAGATCTAGAAGGTTCAGGACACTTCTCCAGCCAAGAAGTAGTATAATTTACAATGCTGATTTACAAAAGTCAGTGTTTGGATTGCAATTTTAATTTTACCTTTTCATGCTTTGCTAATATTGAAATTAAATTGTGTGTTAATTTACTGTTATCCCTTTCTTAGCAACAGGAGATGACAGAGCCCTGCTGGAACCTGGTAAAGACAGTTTGTTTTTCACTCTTCAAATACAGGTTCTGACCACTGGTATGCACAAAGAAAATATGTCCTATCTGCTCTTTCCAGAATGTCAGACCCAACAGAAAAATACAGGGTAACAATTTAGTTAGACAGATTCCCTTAGTATATGCCACAGCTCCTTCAATGAACTATTGTACCCAAACCTAACAAAAAGATAATGTCTTTGTCTTTGACAGACAGCAGGATCAAGTGCACCCTCAGAAAATTTGCCAGAGACCCAAGTTGTGTGATGCAGGTGACTGACACACTGGGAGGAAGGGATGCCATCCAGAGGGAGGAATTTCATCCAGAGAGAAGGGATGTTTGAGAGGTGAGCCTGCACAAACTTCAGGAGGCTCAACAAGCCAAGGGCAAGGTGGTGCCCCTGGGCTGGGGCAACCCCTGCTATCAACACAGCTGGGATGGAGAGCAGCCCTGCCAAGGAGGATTGGGGTTCTGGTGGATGAGAGGCTGGACATGAGCCAGAAATGTTCACCTGCAGCCCAGAAAACCAGTTGTGTTCTGGGCTGCATCCAAAGCAGAGTGGCCAGCAGGGTGAGGGAGAGGGATCTGCCCCTCTGCTCTGCTCCAGTTGCTGGATCATGTTTTATTAAACTCACATATTACTACAGCTATGTAGGAGATATTTTTAAAGTGTTGGAGGAGGGGAATTTTCATTTCCCATTAAAATGACTATCAAACCAGAAAATTTCTGGAGAAACTGATTTTAAAAGAAAGATTTTTTCACAAAAGATTTGGGTAATATAACAGAAAATATTTTAAAGATGTCATTTCTTATCTTGAACAAGGGACAAGATGTACTGACTGCTCACAGTTTAGTGGGTGACCCAGATCCACTCTTGCTCTCTCTGGCCAGCTAAGAGTTTAATATCTTTACAAAGTGGAATAGTTAAAAAAAAAAACCACAAAAACAAAACCAAAACCAAAAAAAAACCAACCAAAAAATTCAGAGACTGCAAGAGCCCAATTCACTAAAGTTTATCCCTCAGGCACTTACTTGAAAAGGAAGATGCCTCATTCAAAATCCCTTATCAGTGGTCCCCACTCCCAGGCAGATTTATCCTCTGTATATGCATTTGTTTCGTGGTTTGTATTCTAGCGTTTGTTAAAAATGTCAAGATCCTTCACCAATTTTTCTCTGGACCAGAAATGTGGCCTTCTAACCAGCTTTATTAATTTTGAAAAACATTCTGATTTAAGTTAACCCTGTCACTGTTGACCTTGTGTACCATCACTTTTGCCATGACTGTAGAAGGGGAAGCAGTGTGTAGAATTGTGCACGACAGTTTTCTGCAGCAGGCAGCAGAGGCTCGTGGCAGGATGTCAGGGCAGGAACAAGTGAAGGGGAAATGAGCGGATGTGAGTTCTGGAAGGGAACATTATGCTGCTAAAGGAAACAGAGGAGAAGTGCTGCTGTTGGGAAGAAAGGAAGGACAAAGAAGGAGAAGTGTTAACGTTGAAATGGAAGGAAGGAAAGAAGGGGAAACGAGGGGTTTAATTTCCCAAGAGGGTAAAGAGTTCCAAACCAAAAAATGAATAAGGATTCTTGCCTAAGTCAGGTATATGCCAGGCTTAGGGGAGATTTATCTGGGATTTTCATTTAAAATGTTAGAAAATTTACGTAGTTTTGGATCACATAGTTTAACTGGCTTCAAAATAGACCAAAATCTGAAATTGTTCGATTCTTGTATTTAAAGTTAAACTTCTTTTTGATTTTTTAAAGTTATTTGACCAGAGTACATTTATTCTAAGGCAAACTTTACTGATATATTCCATTGAACCCTTTTTTAAAAACCAGAGACAAGTGTGCATTGGAAGCTACTTAACCAGTCTGTAGAAGTACACGATGCAAAGGGTAGAAGACTGGAACTCCAGATGTCTCATACTGTACAGTTATGACCTGTAGTATGATTTAAATGCCAATTTGTAGACTACATCTATTGTAAAAGAAAATTAGTTTCTGTCTTCTTACATTTCCAAAAAAGACTGTTCTCAAAGCATTGCAGGAAACACCTACACAAAACTGACTCCACTCTGTTAGTTCTGCTTCCTTCTACTTCTGGGAAATGTCCCTTTTGCTGACCCAGCTGACTGGAATTTATGAGCTATAAAGTGAAAATTCGAAAGAAAAGAAAGAAAAGTCTCTGAGGAAAGATATAATTAGAAGGTGGGGGCACACAATTGTCTTATGTGACCTGTCTCCACAAGTTATTTTTAAAAAATGTGTATGTTATAAATTAAAACTTCTGTGACCAATATCCCAGCCATTCATGAACTGCATCCATGTCTGATTCATTATGACTGCTTTAGTCAGATTGCGCTACTATCATTTTGAAAATGAACTTACAAATTGCCGTGGAGAAGAAAAAAATACACCTGTGGAGAAAGCTCTTATGTTTTAAACTGCTTCCCTTGTTCTGGTAAATAGCTATTCCAAATTCTTTGTCTTATTTGAATTTGCTATTTACTGTAAATCTACACAGATTACAGGCTTGGAAGCAGATAACTGCTTTTGCTTATTTATCTGCGCATTAACTGTCCCAGTTTCTCACGACTTGGAAATTTTGGCATTAACTAACAGAAGAAAAAAAGATCCTTGCCCAGGCAAAGGAAAATAAATTTAAAAATGCAACTGGTGTTTTGATTCTAATAAATGCACACATCAGAAATGTCTGATGAAAATATTTGGTGGTTGCTTTGAACAATGTAAAAAATCTGGGGGGACAGTTATGGAGGTTCCATGTAGGATCATCCCCTAGCAATGGGTAGGACCAGGCTGCATGGATATGCAAAGGAACATGTATTTTACTTCCCTGATAAGATCCTAATAATTCTAATTATGTGTTTGTTAGTGTGTATACATATGTCTGTGTCTGGAGAGGGAGAGAGGAGAGAGAATTTCCACAAAGCAGACGCTTTCTGATCACCTTCGGTGCCTCACACCTTTTGCTCTTTTGCTCTTCTGCTGTTTACTCAGGGAGAAAGTGGCTTGTGTGCACTCCCAGCACTAGTAGGACCAGGCACAAGAAACCTTTCTAGGTGATGCCAAGGTGAACAACCATCTGCGAGCTGCTCTTGAACAGGTAAAACAGGATTCTGCATGAGGAGCACGTGGGAGAACTCCCCAGAATACAAACAGTCAGGTGGGTTTGTGTTGGATGATTTAATCTGAAGAAACAAAGAAAGAAAAATTCAGCCTTGACCTCAGGTATCAGACAGAGATGAGGCTGTTATGATAAACAACCTGATGACACTAGGCTGATTGCAAGGTTCTTTGGCTGAATTCAGTGTTGAACTGAAGCTGTACAGTTACAAAGGCTAGAACTTGGAACATGGAACATATCATTCCAAGAGCTGGGTTTATTTGTTGTGATAGGTCAAAGAACAGGCATGGCATACATTTCTTTGTAATCTCCTAATTTCACAGCTAGGAAATCAGCCTTTCACCTTTTCCTCTAGAGACTGAGGCCAGAACAAGAGGATGTGTCAATGATATGTTTAAGCAGGCTACCAGTGATCAAGTTGCTCATCTCTGCTGATATATCCATAAGACTTAATCTTCTATAATCTGTCATTACTCTGATGATGCTGATTTGGAGGGCACTGTAAGCATTCACTCCAGCTGAGGATCTAGCCTGTGTAGTTACGTGTATCTCTTTTTTCTGTGCCTCTGCTTGTTTTCTTGCTGAGCTGTTTGCTGCTGTCTAGCAGGTAGGACCAGGAGCACAGCCCTGGAGACACTGCCAATACTCTCTGTGTTACACTGATGACCAGAGGCTTTGGGGATAATCAGTGTGCAAAAGTCTTGCAAGCACAGGGACAGGCTGTGCCTCAAGGAGCTTCTAATCTAAGCAGAATCCAAATATAATACAGAGTGTAGAATGGGATTTATTATAGGGATAGACTGCTGCAGGATGAGGTGAGAGGTGCAGAGAGCTGAGCCAAAATCTCGCAACACATACTGCAATATTTCTGTTGTCCTACTCACTTGTTTAAGGATCAGGTCCCAGCTTTGAGTTAAGAAGGTTTAACAGTTGCTTTTTGTAAAAATGTTCAAGATACCTGATGAAACACTTCCAGGTTATTGGCCTGCCCTCTACCTGTGGGGAAAGCCTTTAGCCTTCACATCAGGAAAGGGCCACAATGCTGTGCTCCATGTGTGCGGGTAGAGGGACCTGCTATCCTTCTTTTGTAACCCATGACACTTCAGAGCAGCAGCCCTTCAGTCAGTCAGACAGCTGATAGGAAATCTTACCACATGGCAAAGGGACAGACCACCTCCGCACTGGGGTGTGGACTCAAAGGGCTTATTCCTTTCTGCCAAGGCAGAAACACGGCAGGAGGAAAAGCACCTATGACCAGTTCTGCCTCTGGGCATGCATGCATAAATGCTGTTAATGTTAAAAAGACCTGGCCCTCTACCATGGATCACTCACTTCTTTGTTGGTGTCATTTAACTGAATGGGAAAAATGGATTTCTGCATTTTGACAGCTCCATTCTCTGCAAATTAACCAGAGTCTGAACTGTGTCTTTGCAATACTATCACCATTCTGGCATACCTTAGTGTGTAAAGCTACTGAATCTGCAAACCTGGATGATCAGATTTGTTTGCAGGGATCACACAAACCAACCCAACCTTGCTGAATCAAGGTTTTGAGGAGCTAATATTCAGGGGACTTAAATACAGCACAACAGCAAAAGTAAGTCAACTCCAACCTTTCAGGGAATATAGAAAGTCCTGAAGTATTTTGGTGAAGTTTGACATAGCAGCTTTGCCACAATGTCTGTAGGCTTTGAACTTGCCTATCACCAGACTGAAGATAAGCGCTTTCAGCAGGCGACTTTGCTCCTTGTGTTTCTCTGGTCTGTATCCCACTTGTGCCTGTTCTCCAACATTTACCTCCTAAGTGGGGTGTTGAACCATGACCAGAGTCCCTCAGTGCCAGCTCATGAACTTTACTTCTAAGTAAATGAGGTGTCACCACTGTGGTGATCACAAGCAGTTACAGCTTGATCTGTGCGAAGCCAACCTGCAGGTCCCAAATTAAAGCACTGCTCTCCTGCCCTGTGCTTTCCCCCTCGGGGCTGGCACAGCACTGGGATGCCCTGTCCCCGCTCTGTCCCTGCTCAGGGCACCCAGCCGGGAGGAGAAGCTGGTTCAGCCAAGCGCCTGCCACCCCTTTGTGAGTCAGCACCCAAAGACTGCTCTAGGGCGTGATTCCTTAGCAACTACACGTCCCCAAAGCCCAGAAAGAGCTGGCAGAGGACAGCTTTTGTCTCCACTTTAAAGTACCCTGCTCCTTTACGGCTGTGTAGCAGCCAGGCAGAGGCATAACTTTCCATCTCGATGTATGAAGTGTGCTAACTGCAAGAAGGAAGGAAGATAAGCATTTTGATAAGGTAGGGGGAAGCTCATCTGAATGGAGTACTTGAGAGGGAGGTTAAAAAAACCATGAGTGACAAGAGAACAAGGCTTATGAATAATTTTAAAGAAAAGTGGACATTTGAGCTAAACAGCATTTTTCACTGTGGGTTTTTTACTTTATATTGCTTGACATTGCTAATGGCTTCAGGTGTACTTCTGCAGTTGATTTGGTTACTGAGGGAATTTGTTTTGAAAGCAAAGTTCTATTCTCTGATAAGTGTTCCTAGACTTGTAATATGATTTTTTTCCTACTGTGACTTTAAAAACAGTGAAATTTGAATGCCTAAGAGATTTTTACGCCCTTCTTTTAATGAAAGACAGATTATCAAGCACTGGCCATTCTTAAACAATAAATTTTAGGGTCTTCATAATGAATGTCCTAAAATTCACCCTCTGCCTGAGAAAATACTTAAAATATTAAATAGCTACAAGAATTTTTAGGCTGTTTTCCTGTGCAAGGATGGCATGCCTTTTTCAGGAAGCTCTAACTCAGTAGGAAAGGTGGTTCTTTTGTTACATTGTCAGTACAAAATGTTCAGGTAACACTGAGTAACTCAATTAATCTTGTTCTCTCATGTCCTCAGGGGCCCAATGAAAAACCTGACAAAAGGTTTTCTGGAGGTGTCTCTGATCTGCTGTTCCAAGGTCTTTATTATCTTGGGTGTATTTATCCCTTCTGTTTGTGCTTTCACTATTCACACTGAAAACAAGACAAATACATTTGGAAGTCTGTAAATGAACCTGGAGTGCTAAGATGCTTCCCTTTATTATTTTCCATAATGATTGCACATTATCAGAGACCAGATAAAAATCATATGACTGATATTACTCAATATGCTGATACTCCAATCTTAGAGATTAGTATGTGAAAACAGAGATTTCTTTTATCTAGATAACTGTCTTCTAGTTTCTAAGAAAATATATACAGCTGTTTAAGATAAAAGTGTATCCCTGTCTTAGGAGATGGCATCTCTAAGATTACATACAAAATATTAAAAGAAGAATACTAATGGCTAACTATTTGAACACTTTTGGCTTTATGGCTACTTGTTATTACACTAAGAAGATTGCTTGAAATACTGAGTAATGGAAAATGAATAGCTAAAAGTATGGCATATATTTCAGCCTTTGTTTTTTTTTGTTATTCTAGTTACAATACCACTACTAAGCTCTTTGTTTTCATCAGCACCTTAAAAGTCAAGCTCCTACTGAATTTTTTTTATTTGCATACAGATTTTAAAAAGAAACTAATAATATGCTTGAATTTCAAAACCTTTCTTCTTTGTACTATAAGCAAAAGTTTCAAAGGTTTAGCCTTTGCCATTCAATCAGTGCAGATGAGACAGATTAGCAGTGTAAGGTACACACACATGCACTTCCACATCCCGCCCAACAAAGTTTACAATCAAAATAATAAACAGAGTAAAAATTATCAGTATGTACAGAAAAGAACTGACTCTGGTTTCTCCCTGCTATTTTGTAGGTAATTTCTCAGCCAAAACCAAAGCTAGCTGCTTATACTTTCTGATTATTTTTGTGAGATGAAAGAAACGGTGCCCATGGTGTGATTACAGACATGGAATGTCATTGGGATAGCAGAAATCCTTACCCTCCAGTACATAGGACAGTATCTGTGGCAGGTGAAGTACCCTGTGGCTTTGATACACTGGATACTTTGAAATAAAGCATTTTTCTGTAAATATTATAGCTCTGCAAAATCCAACAAGTTACAAAATCACATTAGGTAAAATTATTTTTCCCCTCCATTTTCCTGGAACAATAATATCAGCTCTCTTGTCACTGAACCAGAAATATATTAAGAATTCAATAAGTGGTTTCCAAGAAGCAACAAACCACACTGAATTTAAACAGTAAGAACTTTTCATTTGAAAGAGAAGTGAAAAAACATACCTTGACTGAAAATTCACCACTGAGCAGATACAAATGAGTGAAGTGCAACACGTCTCTGGGAACAGCTCCTTCTCTAGTATAAATGAGTCTAACTTCTGGTTTTACTGCCCCTCCCTGAACACAGCAGACTCATTGCTCTGTTGATGACATCACATTCCTGGATTTTCTCCCATACTATACTTTAAAAACAGTGTTTATCTATTGTATTCAGTATGAGACCACTGATATTTTAATGTGGGTGGCAAACAACACAAACACAGCTAAGGTACTGATGTTCCCCAGTATGTATATAAAACAGTCGTGTGTTTGTACAACAGCTTCCAGAGTTGCGCATAAGCATGCATGCACAAACACACAGCTCTTATCCTGATTTGGGTAATGACAAGCACATTTTTTATTTTACTGGTGTTAGAGCTAAACAAGCCAGCTTTCTGGAGGACTTGGATCTTTGAAACGGAAAAATCAAAGATCTCATTTACAGTCTAAGATATCTTTTTTTTCCATGGGAAAAAAAATTACTGTTTGTATTCTGAAAGACACCATTCTTCCTCTCTGACTACTTGGTCTGCTGAGAACAAGTACAGAATCCAAATACCACTTAAAGATTTAACTGGACCAAAATTTCTTCAAGGCTATGGATGAAATCTATATGAATCAGAATTATAGCCAAACACCAGAGCATACCCTTTTACTTATATGTTGATTTTTATTCTGGCTGTCAGATAATTAACAGAGAAATAATTTTAGACTATTTATTAGAGGCATAGATGGTTTTCTTGTACTATTTTTGCAATTAAACTGAAAACTGAAATGGCAACCATGTTGCAGAATTCCACACAAAGGACACATCTTCATTCAAAGGAGGATTGAATGGAAAAAAGAACAGCCCACTCCCTTGGTTTGCCAAAAAATTCTAATCCTGAAAGTGAACAATTCAGGAAAAACACTGGTCTATATTGTGACCCGTGGTATCTACCAGTGAACAAATCTGGCTCCCACTCTCCACTGGTTTGTCATTTACAGCTCTAGTGCAATGCAATTCCTTGGTGTGCATTGTGACAGGAATCACTGCTTTGCTTTTCAGTACTTTTCTTTCACTTTCTCGGAATCTTTCATAATGGATGCCTGGTACATTTTCTGTCTTTATTGGAACCAGTTGAGTCATGTTTTACTATCACCAATACGTCTCCCTGATCTGTCCCTGATTTCCCTGCACCAGTTCCAGTTTGTGTAATCTTGAGACTCACAGTCTCAAAGATCTTCATTCCACTTGCTTTTTTCAGTACTTTAAGTCCTTATGCACTTGCATAAGGACTTAAACTTGCAATTTTAGGACTACCTCTAGATTTTGGTTTGTTGGCTGGTTGTGCATTTAATATTAAATATTAACATAATTTTGCAACTACAATGCCTCGAAATTCTGCTTTGATTTTAAGGCAAATTCTTAGGAGAGGAGGAACCCTACTGGCTCAATTGAAATGATGTAATAAAACCCAGCTACGGCCAGATCTACTCAGCTGCACCTGAGGAATGTGGATAACTTCTGAAAGAGCAGGAGGAGTACTCTTACAACTTTTTCAGGAGGCTGAGGCTGGTGTTGCCAGCAGCCAGTCTGCTACGGAGGCTTGCTGAATGGTGAAATAAATGTATGCAGTCATCTCAGAAGCTTTAGAAAGGCAAAGCTCTGCAAGGCAGGAGCTATTAGTCTATACATACAACCAGGGTTGTCCCATCCCAGATGCAGAATACAGCATTTTCCTTTGTTGAACTTCATGCAATTGGTGATTCCCCATCTCTCTAATTTGTCAAGGTCTCTCTGCAGGGCCTCTCTACTCCTGAGGGGGTTGACAGCTCATCCCAATTTAGCGTTGTTGGCAAACTTAGTATCCCTTCCAGTCTTGTGTGCAAGTCATTTATGAAGATGTTGAAGAGCACAGGGCTGAGGATGGAGCCCTGTGGAACCCCACTAGTGACAGGTCCCTGGTCTGATGTCACCACATTCACTGTAGCCCTTTGTACCTGACCTGAGCCAGTGCTCACCCAATGTGTAATGTGACTATTCAGCTGTGGGATGGGCATTTTGTTCAGAAGCATGTTGTGACAGTAGCAAAAATTTTGCTGAAGTCTGAAAAGATTATGCCTAGTGGCTTTTTTAGACTGACTAGGTGGGTTAACCTGTTGAAAAGGAAATCAGATTTGATAAGCAGGGATTTCCTCTTGTGCTGGCTGTCACCAAGGACTGTATTGCCTTTCAGGTGTTTTTCAATACATCCCTAAATAATCTTCTGCATAACTTTACCAGACACTGAAATGAGACTGACAGGTCCTTTTTGAAATCCTCTTGCTTGCCTGTCTTTGTCTTGGTTTGAAAGACA
>VYXD01000227.1:3428-21028 GCA_013397195.1 Hylia prasina
GTGATTTTATGACTTAGCCTGTTTAGTGCCCATACTCCTGCACAAGTGTTGGCTGTGTTTGAATTTTAAGGTGTTTTTAGCAAAAGGCTCATTTCCAGTCAGGTATCCTGTTACCATTTGGGAACACCTGCCATAGTTTTCATCCCCTATCCCACAGGTATTTCAGCACTAAAATATCTCCACTGTGACAGACAGTAATGGCAGAGTAAATGAAGGATGAGAAGTGGGGGTTTGGGGTCAGCAGGTGAACCTGTGTGACCCCCCACCCTGCAGCCACTGCTTGGGATTAAATTCCTGAAGCTGCCAGCTCTTCCCTTAAATTCACAGGTGCCAGTGCAACAGCCACCTCATTAATTACCCTTTGTTTAGAGTTTCAGCAACCAGCAGTTCCATCAAAGAAACCATCTCAGAAGTGGTGAGCTTCACGACAGAGAGCTGTGAGCCAGACTGTCCAGCTGCCCCAAAACTGATTACCAGAACCAAAAACAGCCTGAGCTTGCAGTGGAAGGTAAGAACCAAACACGGGGCTGAGTGAAGGGCAGCAGTGCACTCTGCTGGTTTCCTGTGCAGCCTATTGAAATTGGCTTGTCAAGAATTCAGTGTGTGCTGTAGGTGCTGCCTTTTAAGTTGCTCAGTGAAGGTTGATAGTGAAATAATCTCTTCCTTTCTCTTTTTTTCAATGTTTGCTGAGTTTCTTGCCTGCAGCTTTGGTGTGACAGAGTTGGTAGCAGGGCTCTTCTCTTCTGAACTGGCAGAGAGGAAAAAATGGATTTTTATTGATTTCTATCTTTGCTTGAGGTCCTGGATGATAAACAGATTTGACTTAATGTTGTTTTAGTTATTCTGACCCATTCAGACTAAATTTCTTCAGATGGTTCTATAAATTATCATTTTTAATCTGACTTCTGAATATAACCACGGTCTGTGAAGACTTGCTGGTACCTGTGTTTGCTTGGGTTTTCATGTTTTTCTTATGGTTATGCTGAAAAATGCTTCCAGCTAAATGACTTCAGTGAAATTATTTGTAGAATCTGCTTAAAAATGAAGAAGTTCCCATTTTATTTGTCAAATGTTGCTTGTGTGAACCCTAAGGTTGCTCAGGCAGGTGGTGAGCACACAGTGCATGACACAAGAAAAAGAGCTCTAAGAACATGATTTGCTTCATTTATAAAAGAAAACCATTTATAAATTCATATTCTAAACTATCAGAACTAAAAGAAGCAGCACAGCAGCCTATTAAAAGGCAGTTGGAGTTTATAATATTCAATGTGTAAAAATATTTATAAAATATATTTACAACCACTTGATTTTAACTCTTTCTCGTTGTTTCTTTATTTTCAGTCCTCAAATGACAACGGTTCCAAAATAACTAATTTTCTTTTAGAATGGGATGAGGTAAGAGCTTTTCTAGTACAAAAAAAATCATAATGACATCTGTAGAGCAATTACACTTAAAAATATCCTTTGCTTAGGTACAGCAGCTATTTTGGTGCAACTCTCCTGGCAATTTTAAAGGGACAAATGATCAGTGGGAGTGGACAGTGTAAAACTGCCTCACTTGTCATCCAGAGCATCAGTAATTCCTGTGTTCTCTTTAAATGCATGAGCATTTGGCATCTTTGGGTTGTGTCACAAATCTCCCTCAGCTCTTGAGCATCTTGCTGACGTGTAATGCAAAGGGACAAAAAACTTCCAGAATGTGTTTTGTTTTCAGCTCAGTGGTTTATCACCCTTCTGTCAAATCCACAGTTCCAAAAGTAATCAGGTATCTCAGTCCTAATGTGCTTTACTATCAAGACTGCTCAGGGTGACCATCAGCAGACTCAGGATGACCATGATACATTAAATTTTGCATTCTTGAGGCTCAGTAATTTCTTTTTTAATTACTGTTAAATGAGTGAAATGACATTTCTCGTGGAAGGAGTCCCTGCCCATGGAACGAGATGAGCTTTAAGTCTCTCCCAAACCAGACCAGTGTGAGATTCTCGGATTTAGGAAGATGTAGAGTGAGGAGAGTGACCTTGGCAGGCATCAGGGAGTGACTCTGGATCTCCCTGTTTTCCAGGGGAAGAATGGTCCCTTCAAGGAATGCTACTATGGGCACCTGAAGCAGTACAAGCTCACCAAACTCGCTCCCTCCACAAGATACTCTCTGAGACTGGCTGCTAAAAACGACATCGGAATGAGGTAACCAGGAGCCCAGGGACACCAAATGATAAATTTCTCCTGGATTCCATCAGCTGCTGCTCACCCTTGTTCAAAATCTCCTCCCCAGTGGGTTCAGTGAGACGGTGACGTTCGGCACGGCCGGGGTGGTGCCACCGGCCCCGGCACCGCCCGTGCTGCTGGAAGCAGGAGTGACCTGGATGGCCCTGGGATGGAGCCCTCCTGCAGGAGGGGCCTTGGATGACTCCCTCACCTACAGCCTGGACATGGAGGAAGAAGGTTCTGTAAGTGCTGGGCTTTGTGTGGAAGCTTCCTTCATAGTGCTGAAATAAAAAATGAACTTTTTTTTACCTTCCGAGGAATGGTTGGCAAGTATTTCATGGAATTCATGGCAGAGAGAGAAAGCATTGCATGGAATTCGTGGCACAGAGATCAAATATTGCATGGAACTCATGATAAGAGTTGAAGTATCGCAAGGAATCCATGGCAGAGATAAACTGCTGCATGGAATTCATGATAGAGACAAAATATTGTATGGAATTGATGGCAGGGATAAAATATTGTGTGTAATTCATGGCACAAAGTATTGCGTGTAATTCAGGGCACAGAAGTGAAGTTCAAGATTAAAAAAAAGTGATTTATTTATTTTGTTTATTTATTTATTTTTTATTTACACAGTGATTGTGTTCATCCTTATTTTCCTTCCTTGCCAGGGCTATGGATTTCAGCCCCAGTACAATGGAGATGAGCTCTCATGCACTTTAAGAAACCTGAGGAGGAGTACATCCTATAAGTTCAGGGTTTGTACCATAGCTTGTTTCTAATTTCATGTGTTTTCCTTGATTTTGGCTTTTTCCTGCAAATACAGAAGGAATCCACCTGCTGTCCCAGCAATTACCTGTTGTTAGAGCAGGCTTTGGTGAAGTAATAATGCAAATCAGATTTTTTGCACCAGCTGATTATGGTATAAGTTATTGTCTTTATTTTTGTTGGATTTTTAATGGAAGATTTTTTTTAATCATCAGCATATTTATCCTCATGTATTATCAACATATATTACTGTCATTAAATAAACCATTTATTCTCTATTCTGTTCCCTCCTCCAACAGCTCTTTGCCTACAACAGTGAAGGAAAAAGCAGCCCCAGTGAGGTGGTGGAACACAGCACCAAACCTGACAGACCTGGAGCTCCGAGCAAACCTGTTGTAAAGGGCAAGATCCATCCCCACAGTGTGAGAGTCACGTGGGGTAGGTGCCTTGGGGTGTTCCAGTGCTGCTGGGGTGTGGACAGCCTCACTCTGATTGAATGAGAGGGAGCTCAGGCTGATTATTTATCTGCGGGTATTGTTACTGCAGGAGAAATACTCAAACATGACCCAAAAATGGTTTATTTTGGGGCTATGGTACCACAGTAGTATTGTTCATTCATTTTTGAGAAGCAGTGACTGCTGTGATTATACTCTCTGGGTTTACTGTGATGTTTAAATAGTTCTTATGTTCACTTAAAAATTAAGAGCTGATACCTGAAATTGGGAGTGTTTTCCCAGTTACTCTTCCTGGCCTAATCACGATTAATAATCGGAGGAAAATTGCTCTGAAAAATGTATTGTCAATAATTAAGTACTCCTGGTTTCTCTTGCTGGTTGACTTTTCTGTTTAAATGAATATGGGTATGTTCACTGGAAAAGCTGGTAACAAAATGATGCCTTAAATTCTCTGTAACTTAAGATCAACTCTGTTGATTTCTTTCAGAACCCCCCAAGGATAATGGAGGAGCAGACATTTCTAAATACTTTTTGGAAATGTCCGAGGCATCAGTTGGTAAGGAATCACCTTTGGGTATGAATATAGCAATACTCAGTCTCCATCCCTGGAGCTATTTAATTCACATTTAGATGTGGGACATGGTTTAGACTTGGATTTTTTGCCATGTTTTCCAACTTAAATGATGCTATTCTCCAGCAGTCACTTCTGATTTCACTTATGTGTGTTGTGTTGTACATGTTCTGTGTATAATAAATTACTTCATATTGATTCCCTGGTTTGACTGCCTTAATAATTGTGTGAGAGAATTTTCAGGTGGGATTTTAGAAAGGTTTGAAAGGGTAAAGTGCTTTTCCTTCCCTTAGGAGGGAAGTGGGAGTCCATTTACAGCGGAGCCCAGCGGGAACACATCTGTGACCACCTCAGGCCTGGCACCTCCTACAGACTCCGTGTGTCCTGTGCCAGTAAAGGTGGGGAGAGCCAGGTGAGCAGCAGGAGGGGAAAGGTTGCATCTGGAAACCATTTCTGTTCATGTTTTAGCCAAATGCTTTATGTCTGTGCTCTGCAATGACCTGTGTCCCTGGCAGGCCTCTGATGTCACAACTGTCACGACAGTGGCCGTTCCCCCCGGGCCCTGTCCCACCCCAGCCGTGGTGGACAAAGCAAGCCCAAGGAAATCACTTTGCAGTGGGGTAAGCACCAGAGTTGGAGTGAAACACTGCTCTGATTTCAATCATCCAAATCAAAAATCTTCAGAGGAAAAAAAAGTAAAAATCATAGAGATGCTGTCCATGGCCTTAGTTGTTTTTTGGGTTTGTAGTGGGGTTTTTGTTTTGTTTTGTGGGATTTTTTTTTTTTAAGAAGACCAAAGCTTTTGTCCATCTCTGGTAGAGTGATACAGTGAGACTTAAGCAGACATAAATATTTTCCAGTGAGAAAGCTTCCTGTCTGCCCATGACTGACACCTGCTTGGCAATTTAAAAATCAACTCTTGTTTTCTTACTGTTATCTCAGTAAAGGAGATAAGCAAAAATTAATGAAGATACACTGTTTTGTGAAGAAAACAGTGAAAATACATGAAAAAAAAACTGATGAAGGCCATCTTAAACTGATTTATCAGTACCTTGCGGGGGGGGGAAAGCAAGTTTCACAAAGTGTTTTTACTGAGATATATGACTAGAGCCTGCCCGAACTTAGGGAATTTAGAAATTAATAGGAAAATCCAATCTCTTTTTGTTTGCCAGGCCCCCCAGCTGTGGATGGAGGCTCTGAGATCACAGAGTATCTCCTGGAGATGGCCAGCTCGGAGCAGGATGAGCGCAAGGTGGTTTATCAGGGCCCAGCAGCTGAGTTTGGAGTGACCAACCTGCTCCCAGGGAGAACCTACTGCTTCTGGCTCCGGGCAGGGAACAGAGTCGGGGTAACCACTGCACTCACCACATCTCACTGACTTCACACAAGGGACAGGAGTGATGATGCTGAGGGGGTTATGTAGCCTGTGTTGTGTGAACCTCTTGATGTTTGTGCCTTTGGAAATGTTGGATGTGTTACCCCTGAGTTCAGGCTCTGCAGATGTGGTGGGAGCAGCATTGTGTGGAGAGGGGTGTATGCCAGCCATGCCAGGTTGGGAGAAATGTGGGATAAACATTGGTGGCATAAAAGTCTTTGTGAAACAGTCCCCAGCTGCTGCTTGAAGGCAGATCCTGGCTGGGGGAGGGAGGAGTTAGAAAACCCTGGCAGTGGGAGGAGCTCAGATATCCTGTGGGAGTGGGGCCAGCTTCAAGTACCTGCAAGGAATCTGAAACTGAGCCCTGAACTCTGCTGTTTACTTCCCTGTCAAGTTAAAAATAGTTTGTTTGCTTCACTTGCACATCAGTTCTTGCCCTGGTGCTGTTGCTGTGTTCATGCAGTGTTGTTTTCCTGCAGTTTGGCCCCCACTCTCAGAAGGCAGAGCTTTGCACTGCTCTAGGACCCCCTGAGCAGTGCTGCAAACCCCTGATAACCTGCAAAAGTGCAACTTGTGCTGTGGTTTCATGGGAGGTAGGTGTTGATGGCTTCTAGTACCACCCAAATTAGTGTTTGGCTTTTAGAATTNCTCCAGTACCACCCACGTTAGTGTTTGGCTTTTTAGAATTGTAGTGACACATTTAAGATACACAGAAATGAGAGGTGGAATATTTTAAGCCTCTTTCTTTATAGATGTCTGTGTTGGNTGTGGAGAGGGGTGTATGCCAGCCATGCCAGGTTGGGAGAAATGTGGGATAAACATTGGTGGCATAAAAGTCTTTGTGAAACAGTCCCCAGCTGCTGCTTGAAGGCAGATCCTGGCTGGGGGAGGGAGGAGTTAGAAAACCCTGGCAGTGGGAGGAGCTCAGATATCCTGTGGGGGTGGGGCCAGCTTCAAGTACCTGCAAGGACTCTGAAACTGCGCNTAAGAGATTGTGGGTCAGTCAAAATTCTGGTGTGAACCGTGGTGGGGTTTACAGCCACATGTCAGAAATCCCTTGGAAAAGACCTCAGGTTTCAACCCCAGTGCTTCCAAAGGTTGGGTTTGAAGATCTTGGAGGTGTTTTCCAAGCTTTCCTGCGACTCTTACCCAGTGTCTCAGTAACAGAGCTCCCCCCTGGGTGCTGGGAGTGTGTAAGTGCAAGAGCTGAGCAGAATTTCTCCCTCACCCCTCCAGAGCCCAGCGTGCAATGGAGCAGAAATCACCGAGTACAGGCTGGACTGGGGGCAGGGGGAGGGATCCATGCACATCATCTACACTGGCCCCTGCCAGANTGTAGTGACACATTTAAGATACACAGAAATGAGAGGTGGAATATTTTAAGCCTCTTTCTTTATAGATGTCTGTGTTGGGTTTTTCACTTTGGTTCTTACTAATTGCAGTCTTAACTGGACAAATTGGGTGGCATTTAAACCTCCTCATGGTGTGGTAATTAATACATAGTGAATTAATTCTTCTAAGTGGTAAGAGATTGTGGGTCAGTCAAAATTCTGGTGTGAACCGTGGTGGGGTTTACAGCCACATGTCAGAAATCCCTTGGAAAAGACCTCAGGTTTCAACCCCAGTGCTTCCAAAGGTTGGGTTTGAAGATCTTGGAGGTGTTTTCCAAGCTTTCCTGCGACTCTTACCCAGTGTCTCAGTAACAGAGCTCCCCCCTGGGTGCTGGGAGTGTGTAAGTGCAAGAGCTGAGCAGAATTTCTCCCTCACCCCTGCAGAGCCCAGCGTGCAATGGAGCAGAAATCACCGAGTACAGGCTGGACTGGGGCCAGGTGGAGGGATCCATGCACATCATCTACACTGGCCCCTGCCAGAGCTATGAGGTCAAGGGGCTCACACCTGCAACCACCTATTACTGCAGAGTCCAGGTAGGAAAAGCCTTCTGGTGCCACTGGGCACTTGCAGTCTGGGGACAAACTCCAGCTATAGAGGAATAAAGTCATGTGTTGTCACCTGCTCATGCAATAGAGAAGGTAACTGGGAAAAACACTTCCCCTGTCCCCCAGTCCCTCCTCATTCCCTGAATCTGGAAGAGTTTAGATCCATTGTGCTGTGAAATACCAGATGTTTTGCCCTGTTGAGAAATCATTCAGGAGATTTTCCACTCTTTTCCTTGTTTCTTTTAAGAAGACATGGAAGGAACGCTGTGAGAGCTGTGACTGCCTGGTTGGAAAACTGGGGTTTGGTAACTCCTGTGTGGTGTCTTTCAGGCTGTGAACGTGGCTGGGGTGGGGCTGTTTGGGGACACGGGCATGGTGACCACGCCCCCATCAGTGCCCGCAGCGGTGGCCGTGCTCCACTTACTTGAAGAGGATCAGATGGAAATTTCCCCTCCTTTCTCCACGTGCCTTGCAATCCAGTGGGAAGAGCCCTGCAGCCACGGGGCAGAGATCACAGGGTACAACATTGAGTATGGAGATAAGCAGCTGGTCACTGTAGGGAGAAACACAACCCATGTCCTTGAGAATCTGCTGCCTGACACCCTGTACAGGTAAGAATTATTCTGAAATCACATTTATAGGATTTAAAAGTCCTTCGAGGGTAGCGCTTTAAATTTTTAGAGCAATTTTTCACACAGCTTACAGACTATTTGCCTAATTCACCCTGTAACTCAAAAAACCCACTCCTAAAATCGTCACATCCATGGCGTTGGCAAGAGTGGGATCGTGGCTGGTGTTAAGGTTCACATTCTGTCTCAAAGCCAAGGCTTTAAGGTTTCTGGGTTTAGAATTTTTCATTGGGATGTTCAGGTGTGTGGCCAGAAGAAGATGGATGGACAGGTAAGAGCAGAGCAGGGTTTCCTGTGACCTCAGTCTTGGTTAAAGCTGAGTTCAGATTTAATTTCTAACTGCATCTTAATTTCCTGTTTGGAGTTATACTCTATACACCTTTTAACTGTTGCTTTGGTACCCAGCACTTTTCCTGACCATGTGGCTGCTCTGTCCCATTCCCAGGATCAGGGTACAGGCCATCAACAGCTTTGGAGTTGGTCCTTTCAGTCATTCCATGAAAGCCAAAACCAAACCACTACCTCCTGACCCTCCCCACCTGGAATGTGTGGTCTTCAGCTACCAGAGCCTTAAACTGAAATGGGGAGAAGGGCCCAGCAGAGCTTTAATTCCCAACCCTACTCAGTTCAACCTGCAGATGGAGGACAGGTTTGGCAGGTGAGACCATTAAGGATCTTGTGGTTTTACCACTTCGTGTCAAGTTTTTAAGGTGTTTTATGTTATTCTCCCTTCTGTTTGCTCCACCGAGTCATTTGGGCATCCCAGAGTTTGCACTTTTGCAGTTCTGCATCCCATCTTTCAACTAGAAATGCTGTCAAAGACTTGCACTTCCGCTGCTTGTAAACAGTAAATACTGTTTAAAGAATCAATAGCTTACCACTATCCTGTGCTGCCAGGGTTATTTTTGGACATTCAGAAGCAAAGTCCGGTCTGCATATAAGAAACAGGGGTTGGCCAGCTGTTCTTAACTGGAAATTTCAATTTATTTTGGATATTCAAAGGTTGTTCTCTTGATTCAGAGGAGTTGGGTCCTGCAGCCTCAATGGGAAGAAACCTGGGAAACCAGGAATGCGTCATCCCTTCTTTGTCCTTAACTCAAATCTGAGTGTTTCATGTCTGATACTGCCCTCCACGTTGGTGATTGCTGGGTAACTCTGTGTGTGTTCTGTGTCCCCCAGGTTCGTGACGGTCTATAACGGTCCCTGTCACACCTACAAGGTGCAGAGGCTCAGCGAATCCACCACGTACCATTTCCGCATCCAGGCGTACAACGATGCTGGGGAAGGAGCCTTCTCGGAGGTCTGTGCTTTCACCACCACCAAGTCTCCACCTCCGCCTCTCAAAGGTGAGCTGGCACTGCCCTGGTGACTGCTGCAAGGCACTGGTGGGCAGGAGTGCATCCTGCAGCCTGACCTCAGCCAGTCTTTGCAGGGGTGGAGAGACAAACTCGCTCTGAGGGGCTTTGTCTGGGTGTGAAAAGGACTCCTTTGGTGTGATCACCTCCAGCACTGCAGCTCTTCCAGCCCTGAACTGAGCATTCCTACCTTTGCTCAGCTGGAAAAGGCATTTTGCAGGGTTATCCATCAAAATTACAGCAGTATGTTGGCAAATGAGGGCACAGTTAATTCCTCTGATCTTCACTTTTTAACATGGACATTAAAGGTCATCATTAAAGTCAGTGTGAAGGTCAGAGTGCTGAGTGCCTGCAGCAAAATTGATTGGCTGAACCGTGGTTAGAACATAATTTCAGCTCTGCACATGGACAGGAATGCTGGGTTCTGTAATGACTTGATGTGCTGCTTCTCTTTACAAACATGGGCTCATCCTGGCAGTTCCGAAAGACCAACAAGTGTAACCTGCACATAATAATGATCATTTTTAAGCTCATCAAGTAGAATGAAAAGAAAGAAATAAACCTTAATTGCTTTAAGTTACTGGAATGAGTTGCCTGTAAACATCACAGCTGTACATTTGTAGAGACGATTGTTCTTTTTCTAAAACACTAACAAATCACTGCATTTTCCAGCACCCAAAGCGATTCAGCTGGAAGAAAACACTTTTGAAATCACATGGGAGCCTCTACAGCCGATGAAAGGAGATTCCATTGTTTACATCCTTCAGCTTGCTGCTGGCAGAGAGTTTGATCAGGTACCTTTTTTAAGCATCAGGAATGTGAGGGGTTTTTACTGGGGAAAATTATTACAAAAAAAAAGACATGCATATTTCTTGTGGAAGGTGTCCCTGCCCATGGCAGAGGGTGTAATGAGGTGGGCTTTAAGGTCCCTTCTGACCCAAACCATGCTGTGATTCCATGTGATCTGAAGGTTGAAATGCTGTTTGAGGAGGTGACAGGGAGATTTTTCATTTCAGAAAGTGTGAAGTGGGTGAGCACTGGTTTATCCTGTTCTCCCAAAAATGCCTTAGGCTCTTGATTCTTAATCCTGATGGTCTGTGGTACCACTGCCTCTGTTAATCAGAGAGTCCACTTTGGTGGAGGAGCTTTAAGGAAGAAAATGCAGCATGATCTTTTTCTCCTTTCTGAGCCTCACAGCCCAGGTGAGGCCTCAATGTGGGGCGCAGCAGGAAACTTAAATGAATCCTGAACTGTCCAGAGATTTAAACTGCGATTTTATGAAGCTGGGGGGGAGAGGAGGGCAGCTCCAGGCTGTGCCCAGCACTGCACACAGCCCTGGAGCAGGACAGGCAGTTCCAGGTGCTGGTGGTGAGCGAGGTGCTCCTGACTGAAGCGGCTCCTTGTCTCCTGCCAGGTGTACAAGGGCCCCGAGCCGTGGTTCCGGCTGCCGGCCGCGCAGACGAACTGTGAGTACCGCGCGCGCGTCTGCGCCGGCCGCCAGTGCCACGACCTGCCGGGCTGCCCGGAGCTCTACGGCCCCTACAGCCCCAGCACCGTGTTCTGCTGCCAGCGCCGGGAGCCGGGCCCCTCCGCAGCCCCGGCGGGCTCGGAGCTGGCGCAGAGCGGGAAGCGGCTGCGCGAGGAGCGCGTCATCGCCGTCGTGCTGCTCTGCGGCTTCGCCCTGGTGGCCATCCTCTTCGCCGTGGTCATCCAGTACTTCGTCATCAAGTAAGGGCAGAGCTGGCCCTGCTCAGCTGTCTGTACCGAGCTCTCTGGGGTATTTATGGGTAGTTCAGTGAAATCCTAGCTGGGATTCCTCCGTGCGTTCCCGCTCCTGCTGCTGGCTGCCAGCGAGCCTGGCTCGGCAGATCCTTTCCAAATGCTGGACACAGATCTCCTGTAGAAAGGGTGATCCTGGGGCCTCTGCAATCAGGGTGAGCTGTTAGAGAACAGCAATCAGCTGCCTTACAGTGCACACTTGTGGGGGGTGTGCACACTCCTCTTCTCTCCCCATCCCAGCCAGTTGGAGAGGGAAGGCACTGCTAGAACAGTCCTTTCCCAGCACCACCAGAGCAGCAGGAAGCGATGGCTTTTTCCATCAGGTTTCGCTGTAGTTTGATATCCATGAAATCCAGCAGCACGAGTGCTTGAGCTTAGAGCAGAACTGCAGAGCCTACTAGAGCATACCACATTTACTAGACTGTAGAAGGAAAGCAGAATATTGACTTAGTGATATTACTACTTTACAGTTATTTTAATACTTGGGATTCTGTAATAATCATTTCAAGTGTTGGAGTAGAGGGTGCCAGGGTTTTTTAGGGTTTTAATCCAAACCAATGCCAGCAGGACGTGGCGCTTGGCCGGGATGCCCAGGAAAGGCTCTGCCCGGAATGTTCCTGCTGTCCTGAGCAGCTTTGGCCCAATCCACATTTCACTCTCAGTGCCTGAGAGAAAAGTAATTCCCTGTGCAGAGTGCTCAGAACAGCACAGGAGTTGTCTTTAAGGAGAAAGAGTGCATTTATGATAAATGTTACACTATTTGGCTCAAACTGAGCAAATGTTTTTGTACTATTATTAACCTAAAAAATAAAAAGTTCAGCCTGCTTTGGGTGCCCTTCTAACTTAACACCAATGAGCAAATTGTACGTGAGAGAACTCTTTTTAGATAACGTTTATACAATGTTTTAAACTTGCTATCCCAGTGGTAGCAGCTTCACATTCCATGGTTTTCCTGTTGGGGATGTTCAGCCTGCTATGAACTTGTCTGAAAGTCGTCCTGGTTGGCTGGGGGATATTTTTGTGGACACTGTGCACTACATTTGACTGTTGTGTTCCATCTGCTGGTGAATCCCTGAGGAGGAGCCAGGCAGCTCCTGGCTCCGTTAGATCCAAGCCTTTGAAAGCTGGAACTTGCAAATTTCCAATGTTTCAGGATGGGTGTTTTCAGCAGCATTTGGAACATGCCACAGAACTGTAGATTTAGGGTATTTTGCGAAGTCTGTGGGTCCACTTTGGCCATCAGAGCGATGCACTTGTGGGTGGAAGGGTGGATGTGACAGAGCTACAGGCAATGTGTTTGGGGTAATTAATTAATCATTTTAAGGGTCTTTCTCCTACAGCAGTTGAGGAATAAAGTTGTGTTAGAGTTTGAGGCATTGTGTTGTATTTCAGTGTGGAAAACCTAAATTATGACCTAGTATCACTTAATCCTCTTCATAGTAGATTGATGGTGCAATCTGAAATTAATCTTTTCAAAACGTACTCTTCATTTTTGTACTCTATTTATTTTGATTAAAAGTCCTGGAAAGAAAAAAAATGTATGTTTGAATGTATTGTTCTACTTGTAGCAGAACTTTAAGTTAATCATTTATTATATCATAGAAATCTCTCCCTCCAGTGTCAGAGTTTTATACAGATATTAGTCTCTAGTTTGCAGAAGAGTTTACAATCTGTCTTTGTTTTCCTCATAGTCTCCCTTTAGCAGATAAACTGCCTGCAGCAAGTCCGTTGCCAAAGGGTTCTTTCTTAACTCCTTAGAACCAACTTGTAGAGGTTTATTTGGCAATAACAGTCCTGAAATTAGGCTCGCAGAGTAAATACTAACAGGTCATCACTGGTAAAAAACGAAATCGAATCTTTTTATAATTTCCACAAAATACTCATATTTCCAGAAAATGTCTGGGATTTTTACTGCAATACGGATTTTCTGTCAGCTGTTGTCCATTCCAGAAGGATGTACCCTTGTGGCATTAATGTATTTTAGGTATCTTCAGTTTTCTTGTATTGTCATTCTGAGGTATCTCAAACGTATGTTAAAGCTGCCATGCATTGTATTACTAAATTGTAACTATCAAATAGATAATATATTTAATACAGCCAATAAATAATACAAATGTATTCAAATTTGACTCTGAGTTCCTGTGGTTTTGTGTGATTTAGCCTCACTTGTGTCATGTAATTTAAGGGAAGGGAAACATGCTCAGTATCATTAAGAGCTGAATTAACTTGGCACCCTTCTATACCACTTCCATTTCTCCTCACACTGCAGGAAGGACCTGCAGTTCCCAGGTGAGACAGAACTGTTCTTTGATATTGGAAATTGCATCATTTAGGGCTGATCACCGATTTTCCATCATTTTGTGTTGACTCAGGGCCTTTCCCCCTTGAGCTCTTCCCCATCATTTGCTGCTGAGTGTGGAATTTCTCCTGATGGTGCCTTAATGATCTGATGAAGATAAGATGGGAAATGCTTTATTTGACCATCATTCCCAAAGAGACAGCTGGACACATAGCCTGGATAAACTTTCCACTTCAGGAAAGATCAGGGATGAGGAGCTGGAAAACACTGAGCTGGAGGAGACAGGGGGAAGTGAGGTCCAGGATGAGGGAATCCCAAGGGAAGGCTCTGGGAAGCTGGAATCAGGGGGCCAAAGGGAGCAGGGACACGCAGCAGCAGGACCTGTCCTGCTACAGTCCTCAGAATTCCTCCAGAACCCAGGAATGGGGCTCTAGCAGAAGTGGGAGAGGTGTCAACTACAAAACAAACCTCCTTCTCCGAGCTCAGCTCTTTGCAGCTGTTCTGTTCCCAAGGACTGCTCAAAAGCCGGACTTTTGTGGAGCCAAGTAGTGTGGGATTGGTGCTGGAAAGGTCAGAGCTGAGCACAGGCAGTGCATTGTCCAGCAAATCCCAGATCTGACATTAGGGAGATTCTTGCTGCCCTTTACAAGAGGCAGAAGCTGTGGCTGGGGTTGTTCTTGCAGATTTGGACACCTCCCAACAAGAAAAGCTGTCCTTGTGCCGGGGCTCTGCATGGCTGCACTCTGAACACTCCAACAAATCCTGCCTGGGAAGAAATTCCCAGTGAAACTTCATAGAATCATGGAATGGGTTAGGTTGGAAGGGACCTGAAAGCTACTCCTGTTCCACTCCCTGACAGACAGGGATACCTTTCCCTATCCCAGGTTGCTCCAAGCCCCGTCCATCTTGGCCTTAAACACTTCCTGGGATTTAAAATTTATGTGATTTAAATCCTGCACCCTGAGCAGAGCCACGTGCCCAGGCTGTGCTCCCAATTTCTCCAACAGATGATTCCCAGCTGGCCGGCAGCTGCCTGGGATGAACGACCAGCGGCAGACGGAGGAGTCGGCGCCGGGCCAGGACACGCCATGACCCCATTTCCTGTTCCCTGACGCTGAAAACAACCCCAGTGTCTGAGCAGGGGGGAAGCACGGCTGCTCTTCCATCGGGCCGCCGTGTGGTCGCCCATGGAATGTGTCTTTCTGCGTCTATCCTGGAGAAAAAGGAGGCTCAGGGGGACCTCCTGGCTCCGCACAACTCCCTGACAGGAGAGTGCAGCCAGGTAGGGGTCGGGCTCTGCTCCCAGGGAATAGGGACAGCATGAGAGGAGATGGCCTCAGGCTGTGCCAGGGGAGGGTTAGGTTGGACATCGGCAGGAATTCCTTCATAGAAAAGGTTGTTAAACATCCGAACTGCCCAGGGAGGTGATGGAGTCCCCATCTCTGGAGGTGTCCAAGGAAGGACTGGATGTGGCACAGTGCTCTGGGCTGGTGACAAGGTGGGGATCACGCACACCTTGGACTTGATGCTCTCTTTGAGAGCTTTTCCAACCTGATCCCATGATTCCCAGCACAGCTGTGCCCCACAGGACTGTCCATGAGAAGCATCCGTGGCCAGAAAGCATTTGTGGCCCTGGGGACAGGTGCCCTGTGGGAATTGGTGCTCCCTGTCTCCTGCTGCTTTCCTCACAGAAATCCTGCAAGTAGCTCCTGGTTGTGCTTCCCAGTGTGGAAAGTCACCTGTGGGCAGGTGGAGAAGGTGGCACAGACGGAGCAGAAGAGTCATGCACTGGATTTAGGGATAAATCCCAAGCTCCTTGAAGTGCAAACCATCATTTTCTTTCCTGCCTCAGGAATAAATGGTGTGACAGCCCACAGCTCCCTGTGCTGAGTTCCAGCCTGATCCCAGCCTGTAGAAGAACTCCTCTCCCCCTCTTTCCTAAAACAAGGGGAAAGAAAAGTAGGTTTTGTTTGTTGTCTAAGGTCAGTGTCTGGAATTCCTCCTCTCTCCCTCTCTCCTCCCAGGATGTTTTCGTGTAACACATTCTGACTCATGGAAGTCAAATGACTTGGCCTCAGAGCTGCCTCAGCACAGGAATTCTGGCACAGGAATCCTATGCTGATGTCACTCTAACAAGAGTAAGAGACACAGACACACTGGATCAAGCGAGAGGAAAGAAGGAAGGTTTATTATGATTTTACACTTTTATAGGGTTCAGAAGGGTGAACCATCATTGGAAGGTTGAGGGTTAACCATCGCTTCCATAGTTCTGAGAAAATGCCTATCGTTCGTCCCTCCTACCAGGAGAGAATGTAAAAACAAGAACAGTTCGTTATGAAAACATCTAGTTGTTTATAGAAAATGCGTGAGAATCTAACTCCAAAAATGTAAACTTCGGAAGGTTTACTAAGAAAGTGAAAAACAGGGCATGCCTGCCCCTCCTCCAGAAGTTTTTTCCAGCTGCTCCAGGAGCTGTGGGAGACATGGGGGTGCTCCTGTTCTCCCAGGCCGATCCCAGTACCCCCAAACCCAAGGCAGAGCTGGGATGTGTCTCCATCCAGGCTGGCTGATCGAGGTGCTGAATGCCTTCCTGGGTGTGGATGGGGAGCACCAGAGCTGCTGCTGGAATGTTCTGCAGGGCAGATCAGAGGGAGCACCTCTTGGTTTCTCCCTGTCTCTGAGGAACTGGGATGGGAGTCCCCAGCACATCCCCCTCCTCCAGACCTGGCTGCAGTCAGACCATCCTGAATTATAACAACACATTGCAACTGCTTGTGGAACACTGCTGATTGCCTGCCTGACAAAATCATAACAAAACGTTATTTTTCTTCTGTTTTGCCTCAGAAAGTGAGAAACTTCGACAAAACTCATATGGAATATGCTCTAAATGGCTTCCAGATCAGGCAGCTGCCATGCAAACTAGCTTTAAAAAGCTTTTAAATTTGCTCCTGAAGTGGAACCTGTTATTTTCAGAACCGTGGGAACACACTGTCATTTTTAGGTAATCCTGGGAATGCTGGCAATTTAAAAACAGGCTTCAAAGCAGTTAATGAAATAACAAAACGTCCCCTCCTGCATCACCAGACGGCAGATGAGGGGGATTGATTGGGCTGTCTGCAGCAGGGGGAGCAGGAAAACAGTCGCCAGCAGATTTGCTCTGTGCAGCCGTTGGCCTACATGAATATTTATAGTAAAATGAATGTCTGCTCTGCCAGGCCGCGTCTCCGTGGCAACCCCCCCAGTTCGAGCCTCCATAGTAACGCTCCCTCCCGGCCGCCGTAGCCGTGGCCGCGCTCCTGGCGGAAACTATGACCGGAAACTATGGAGGCGGCCAAGATGGCGTCCCCCAAGAGCGCCCCTAAAGATGCGCAGGTATCGCGGGGCCCGGGGGGAACCGGGCGGGACCGGGGCGAATCGGGGGGCTCGGGGGGCTGAGCGGTGCCTGTGTGCCCCCGGCAGGTGATGGCGCAGATCCTCAAAGACATGGNCACTTCCAGGGATCCAGGGGCAGCCACAGCTTCTCTGGGCACCCTTTGCCAGGGCCTGACAGGGAAGAATTCCTTCCCATTTTCCCATCCAGCGCTGCCCTCGGGCAGTTTGGGCAGTACCTGGAGGCCGCAGCGTTTTCAGTGCCAGCAGGGTGAGGTCAGGATGCGGAACATTTCATTTGACCCAGCCTCAACCCGGAGCCTGTTTCCCCCAGGATACGTGACCACCATCCTGGAGGACGCCAAGATCTACTCGAGCCACGCCAAGAAGTCGAGCGTGGACGCGGATGACGTGCGCCTGGCGATCCAGTGCCGGACCGACCAGTCCTTCACNACCCCTCCTTCACATCCCCCCCGCCCCGGGACGTGAGTTCTGCCGGGGAGGGGCATCCCAGGGCCGGATGAGGCAGGGACACAGGGATGAGGATGAGACATGGGGATGAGGGCGGGACACTGGGGATGAGGCCGGGACGTGGTGATGTGACCGGGACACAAGGATGAGGGCAGGACACGAGGATGCGACCAGGACATGGGGCTGATTCTGGGACACAGGGATGTGACCAAGACATGGGGATGTGGCTGGGACACAGGGATGAGGGCAGGACATGGGGGTGATGCCAGGACACGGGGATGTGTCCGTGTCTCTGCAGTTCCTGCTGGACATTGCCCGGCAGAAGAACCAGACGCCGCTGCCGCTGATCAAGCCGTACTCGGGCCCGCGGCTGCCGCCCGACAG